>JADRCC010503319.1:0-10017 GCA_019843855.1 Hylomyscus alleni
TTTTTTGTGCCATATGTAAAATCATGACACAATGACAGATGGAAATCATAGTAGTTTCTTACATAGAGACAGTGAGTATAGCACATAACTACTTTTCATATATTCCTGAGGTAACTATATCAGGATTCCATGTTCTGACTACACTGGCACTGATGGATTTGGGCAGGAAATTTTCATATGTGTATTCTTTGAGTTGTAACATCTTTAAACATTGACGCAGTTTCAGGAGAAGGTGTTGGATGTTGTTATTTGTATTTTTCTATAGGAAAGTCCAGGTGAGGTGAATAGGATGATTTTAAAAGTTCACATAGGGTCATGCAACCAGTACTCAGGAGACCTTATTTAAAACTTGGATCTATCTTGTTCAAAAGGCCATAGAACTGCAAAAGGAAATTGAACTGACATGGTTTCTGGTGGAAAAAGTCCTTTTGTCTAAATATGATTAGGAAATTGAAGGCATATTTTTGTTCTCTAGGCTGTGTCAAAATGCAGCCGATGCAATACTGTAGTCTTGAACAATTGGCTGTAAAATTCACTGGTAAAAACATACTGCAGATGGCAATTAATTACCACACAGGCCCCGCTCCATTACTCAGTGAAGATTGAAAATGATTCTACAGGACTGTACCAGGAAATAACAACTTCCCCAGAAACCTGCCCTCTTCTGGTCAGCCCAATGCCATGTCCTTTTTTTAACAGGGGCATTATTCAAAGATGCAAATGAGGTATTTTGAGCATTTTTATATTTATGACTTTATTACTCTGAGACAGTTGGGAGCTTTAATTTTGTGGTTAGCCCACCTGCTGTTTCTTTATTAAAAACATAGTTCTGATTAATCAAAACTCTCCTTTGCAGTCAGGTCACACAGATCCCATAAAGCAGGATGCAGGAGTTTGCTGTGGATCTGGTATGAGATTTATCTAGTAAAGATGCACACTGATTTATACGTGTGCTCACAAGTGTGGCAGGGAATTAAAATATGATAGCAAGTGAGAAAGGTTCATAGCTTTCTGAATGTGATCATAAATAAGAGATTTCACAACCAAGTTGCTCTGTTTAATATCCAGGGTACATCTCATCCATGAGTGTGTCGGGGTCACTCTACTGGTGGTAACTCTGGTAAGCCAGCATGAGTTTGAAAGGCTTCATAAAATTGGCATCACAAATCCACAGTTTAATCAGCTGCTACTGTATTTTATACACACCACACCAAAGCATGTGAATTCTTTGAAGTGAATGAAAAGAAGAGGCTATTTGCAACAGTATCAAGATTTCTGTCCCCAGGCAAATGCCAAGGAGCTGGCTTTGCACTCGTCTCCATAGATCTTTGAAAGTGAGAGAGAACTGGAATATAAAGTTTAAGGAGAATGTCCCGCTCTGAAAATCTGCTCAATAGAGAAAACTGAACACTTAAAGGGGATATAGATAGTATTCTGAGAATAATATACATATATGTGTGTTCACAGTCAAATTGGAGTCCATTTTCTCCTCAAATGTTACTTATTAAATGACCAAAGGAAAGAATATTCTGAGTTTTAACAAACCTAATTTATACAGTTTCTTTTATAGCAACTTCTAATATTGATAATGAAATATAACTTGATATCTTGAGGAGTGAAACAAATGAGACAGATAAGGTTATAAACATGATCTCATTTACATTGAGAATAGAAAGATTCTGTATCCACAGAAGGCAGCAAGGTAGAGGTAAGTAAGTCTGGCTCCAGGGTCACATTCCTTGTGGTCCTGTATCTTTGGGTGAGTTTCTAGCCTTCCTGTACACTACTTTTGCATCTCCATGAAATCCTTCAAAATGCTCTTACTTCCATTGTTTTGTTAAATAGACTTGTTGCCAAATTTCCTTTTAAAATATTCATGTTTCAATCCTTGGATTAGTGCTGTGTTCTGACTTCCAGAGAAACATCTCATTGCAGTGGACAGCAGTTAATGCAGAGACCGATAACTGGTCAAAATACAGAGAATAGGTGATGGAACTGTTTATCCCTAAATGGGACATTAACATAATCTTATCTGAGGTACAAGGAACATCATGGGTCCTAGAGAATGAAAAACCAGAGGACAAGGAGGCATTCTGCCAAAAGTTACCATCTAAACATGACATGGTCATTGCACTTATAAACTCGCTATAGCTGGAGCTACTTGAAGATCTGAGGAAGATTAGGTCCATTTACATTTCATTATAGATGGGGAAGGTTTCATGAGGCCCCACTATTCTGTGAAGTTGTTGTTGGGGGAAGTGTGGGTAGGGTCACTTTCTTCGGTGGTATAGCCACTTGTACACTGTCCGTGGTCAGTAAACAACTTCCCATTCATGCAAATGCAAGAAAACCTAATTAAACTCAGTATGTTACAAGCAAAAAGAAGACATAGAGGTAGCAGGGAGACATGTTGAGCAGAAGGGTTTTAGGTAAAGGAGCATAGGATAAGACAGAGCAGTGAGGAGCAAAAATAAGTAAAATTTAAGTAAAATTCATTGTCGAGATATAAGAAACTGAAATAATATAAAAAGGAAAATCAGTGGTTATCTAAAAGAGCTCAAAAGAGGTGGGACCAAGGATGAATTAACAGTGATGCATGGGAAATTTGGCATGGAGAAAGTATCTGTGGGAGCATGGCATTATGCATTTGTCAGGACCAATAAACTCTTACAGCAGAAAAAGGAACCTTGAATGTAAAACACCTGTTTTTGTCAATAATAATGTCTCATTAGTGGTTCATCAGCTGTCAGAAATATGCCACAGTCATGGATAATCTTAAAAAAGGACATTCAATGGTAGAAAAAATGGGTGTTGAAATATACGGAAACTCTGCTTTTTGCTCAATTTTCTTTCAATCTACAACTGCTCTAAAAATGAAGTCCATTTAAAGAAGATGATGTCTTGTTGCAAATGATTCTCTGAAGACCTCTGGCAATTAGGTTTACTCTATCCCATCATAGATGACAGTACTGAACTGAGGTTCAACTATCAGTCTATAATAGAAAAAATCAGTGAACTTCTGGCACACAAAAGTATTATGTCTCTGACAGGTCACCTAGTAATTGATAAAAGCTTAGTGCTAAATGAACAAGTCTGTCCCTAGACTCTGAAACTATTCTTTCCAATACAGAAGCTATCAGAAAAATCTTTATGGCTTGCCCTAGAATGACACGATTATGTAGAGTTTAGAAAAATCTCAAAGGGTCATAACTGGGAGAAAGAAACATCATAAACAAAACAACATTGAAGATGAAGGACATGCTATGAAGTTCTAAAGGTTAAAGAAAATTGTGCTTTTCTGATGATGCTGTTTCTATCCCAGTGTTTTTCACACATAAACTTAACATGGTTTAAACTTTTCTGTCATGTGTCTTTATGAGTAAGTTCCTGCATGCTAAATAAAGAATAGAAGCACCTTATTCTCTGTGAGCAACATCTAAGAAGCCATAGTCTTAACAAATTTCTTAAGTGATTACTGATTAAAAGCTTATGCTTTCTTTCTTTGACTGAAAAAAAATAACAAACTTAAAAAGAGAGCATATATTTACTTGTTTAGTGACAAAAAAGATGACCTGGATTCACGTAACTATATTCATGGTGGAAGAATTAATAAGAAGTAAAAGTCTCGTGCTAGTCTCTGCTACAATGAAAGGCAATGTTTCATTGTGATGAATAAAAATGAATACAACTTGAGGAAATGTGGTCAAGAGGTTTTGTAGCTCTATAAAGAGACATAATATGGGCTGGAGAGTTGGCTCAGTAGTTAAGAGCACCGACTGCTCTGCTGAAGGTCCTGAGTTCAAATCCCAGCAACCACATGGTGGCTCACAACCACTCATAACGGGATCTGACACCCTCTTCTGGTGTGTCTGAAGACAGCTACGGTGTACTTACATATAATGAATAAATGAATTTAATAAAAAAAAGAGACATAATACAATAATATATAGCACATGAAAACAATACTAACTTGCTATAGTAACGTGAAATAATGCATTGTGCTGGGTTAAACAAAAGTATATTTGTACATATTTCCCATATTAATTTCTAAATGCATCATAATATAAAGATGGGTGTTTTTAACTACTGCTGTGCTCTTATTAATTAGTAACAGTTAAATCATTTGACATCACTAAATGTCGATGTCTCCAAATGTAAAATGGGTACATGCTAAGCTATTTTTCCTCTTTGGTTTAGTGTGTTGCTAAATCCATCTTAGGTAAATGGTAAAATATCATGTGGAGAAGTATAAAACAATGACCCACAATGTAAGCTCTCGTTATATTATCACTGTGAATGTGATTCTTTGAACTGTGAAAAGGTACCCAGTATTGGAACTGTAAAGGGGCTATGGAATATTTCACAGAACTTTTCTCCATCTTTCTATACTAGCATCTAGAGTTTTGTTAATGACTTCTTACTTAATAGCCATATTAGAGGGAATCAAATTATGTGTCTAATTACATCAGACTTAATAACAAAATCAAATCATCTGCCTCCCCTCTTAATTACCATTTGTTTTTGCAGTATCACAATGCCTTCAGTCCCTGGGATAAATGAAGCCTGAAGAAAGCACACTACAAAGTTACTTTAAACCATATTTCCCATGCATCTGGGGCTTTCTAAGAAGAGTTGAATAGAAAGCAGCCATTCAGCATTTCTCAATGACAAATATGTGGATTTCATCTAAATGGCCCATAAAACTGTTTCTGCACTAAATGCTCTCTGGTGTCGAATCTTCATCAAAGAAAACAACGGGAATCACTTTCATGACAGGTGTAAATACTTCTTAATCAGTTTAAAGAACTAACATAAACTTCACTTTCTTCTTCTAACCACACCCTCCAAAATTCCTCCATTTTTCAGTGTATATACTGCCCAGAAAACTACCTCAACAGTTTGTAAAGATAAAAGTCAGAGAGAATTAAACTGTCTTTAGGGAAGAAAATAAGTAGTGATACCTGGAAGAAGCATGGTGGAATTTGCATATAGAACTTTGCTTATTCCAGATCAGGTAACACTCCAATGTGTTCAACATGTTCCAGCACTCAGCATCCCTGTATTTTAGGATGGACACTCTGGGATTTTACACAAGACCATTGTAACTGGGTATTTCATCTCCTCATGGCAGCCTCAGCACCATCCTGTATTTAGATACTAATAGCCTAGCAGTCTACAGACACAGGACTTTTATTATTAACATTTCATGTTGTGAAAGTAGTACAAGTTATAGGATAAGACAATTCTTCTCTAATAATAGAGTTAAATGCTTCTTATCTCTAAATGTAATGGATGTATCTATAATACAAAGTGGTTATAAGAATCTACAAGTATGTGTATGCACAGGTACAAGTACATAGTTGCTAGGTTGTACAATCAAATCCATTGGCAATTATTAAGGGACATACTCAGATGTGATTACTTTTAGCTATCTATGGAGGCAGAATCATCTGCTGCCAGTGCACTCTGGCTAGTGTCCTATCTTGTCCTCTAGATGTCCCTAACACAGTTAAGAAAAATGAATCTTTGGTATCAGTAACTGACAGCTACCAAAGCAATCTTAGATGTTAAGATATTATCCATTCTACTTAAAGACAAGGAGACAACATCATTTTTTAAAATGAATGTTTCCTTGGCAAATGAATCAATTCCTGGTGCTTTAGAAAAGAGGAAGAATAACAAATTAGATGAAACCTAACATTCTCAGATAGATAGACAGCACCATTTACACAACACAAGGGAAAAAAAGGAGACAAATACAGAAGGTGGGAAATTAAACATAAAAACAGACCCAGAAGTTTGAAAAAGTCAACATTGTGAGACAAAGGGAACGCAGTGGAATGGCTCTGTTTAAAAAGACATTAGGAAGACATGCAGCTCTATTGTCTTATCAGAACTCTGAATCTTGATCCAAAAAATATCTATAAAATATGCTTTTGAAAATACTTGTGAAAATTGGTATATAAACAAGTTTTTACTAATTCTTAATTTGGAACCAGTACTGTTAATAACCAGGACTATTATTCCCCTAGTATTTAAGTATATCACTAGATCTGAAATATATGCACAAATTACCCAGGAGGAATACACAAACAACTTGATGAAACATAAAGTAATAGAACACACATGAGGATAGTGCTTGCATAAAAATTATAAGCAAGCAAAGCACAGGTTACTACAGTTGGTCATAAGTGCAAAGTATATTAATGTTCTTTTTTTTTCATTCAGCTGGATGTTTGAAACTGGCTATAACTATTTTGCCACATCAGCTTGACTCATGGCCTTATTTCTTACCCATAAAGAGCTGGGCTAGTGATTTAACTGTTCTGTACCTCATATTCATCCTGTATAAATAAAACTAGTAGCATTGTCCTTCTCAGAATACTGTCATAAATGGTGCCAATGTAATAACACATGTATAATTCTCAGTACAATATTTAACACACCATAAATGTGTTGCACAGAAATACATAGAATCTTAAGATAAAAACTGTAGGAGCACCATGCATAAGGCTTCCCTTTTGGATCCCAACATGAACAAGCCACCTTCTACACAACTTCCTAGTAACAACCCAGTCAAACCCAGTTACAACCCCGATCTTTCAAGGATTCCCCACTATGTACATGGGTCATGTGGTCAGGCAACTCTTTGCCCAGTGCTGAATTGTAGCACACCCCCCACCCCCGCTTTCTGTGCTGTTTTAGCTGTCTATACCTTCTTGATTTTGATCATACAAGCTATTCTTTTTGTGGTTACTATATCTATGTATTAAAGGTGTTTCAAATCTTGTATTATGGTGTTGAAAACCATGACTTACCACTGAGATATTTCAAGACAAAAATTTTATTTCTAGAGCCATGTCAGACTTACTCTCTTGTTAGCAGTAGGAGAGTGAAAGTGACCTAGACAAGAAACAGCAAGTTTGTGATTTTGAAAAGTAGAATTTTGCAGTTAATTTTATGATCCTGGGAAAGGTACATGTTCTGTTATATGGTCAGACAGTCAAAGTACCATGAAACATTTACGGTCAGTCAATTATCAGAACACTGGAAGTAATTTACAGTGTGTAAGGAACAAGTGTATTGAGGAAACAGAAGCAATGATGACAACAACAACAAAAACCAAGGTGAGTTCGAGGTAAGAACATGATCACATTACAGTATTTTAATATGTTTGAAAAAGCAGCATAGACTAGATCTGCCATATTTCTGGAATTTAAATCCACTGTGAATCAAATGACAGAAAACTTTTTCTCTGTTTTGTTACTTGTAGTTGAAAGATGAAAACTAGAACAAAATTTGTATCAGTTCCTGGGGGAAAAACCAAAGAGCATTAGCTCTCTAAAAGATGTGAACATTTAAGAAATGTCATTGGCTCTAGGGAAATATCTCTTAATTTAAAAGATATATTGAAAAATATTAAGGTATTATCAGATTATAAAACATAGCCAGATCTGTGAGAATGAATAAAATTACTGTGGAAAAATTATTCAGAGTATCAGAGGAGTAGACATGCTAAAAGGTCAGAAATTCTAGATGATGGGAAGGGTGGCAGCAGTGACTGGAAAGGAATTGTATACAGGCACAGCTGTATCTGTGGGGAACTATATCCAGGACCACAAGAAGATGCTAAATAAGTCAGTGCAAGTTCTTTGTATAAAAATCACACGTTACGTAACACTTACTTGTCAATGAACACACCCTCTCGTATCATTAAATGACCTCTAGGTTACTTATACTCCTTAACATGATGAAAGTGTTAAAACAAAAACATTATACCATGTTCTGCAGCAAGGAAAACTATCTATATATGTATAATATAGATATACTTTTTTCAAATATTTTAAAATTTTTGAAAATTCCACTGCAAAATTCTACTTATTAAATTTAACTAACAGTTCATTAAATCTGTGGTTCAATAGTTGGATAAATCTCTGTGCACAGAGAGCTTGTGTGTAAATCGAGATAACTGTATCTGTGTGTATGTGTGTTTATACAGTATACACACAATGTACATAAATGCAAGTGAAATATACACACCACAAACACCATATTCATACAGATAAATATTAGCATAAGTGAAATTGAAATGTCTTAAAACTGCAGTGTTTCATACAGAAGGATTATTTCACACTGTTCAGAAGACGAGTATAATTAAATAAATTATTATTATTATTATTATTATTATTATTAATTAAATGAATTATTGAGGTTAGTCAATGAGAAGTAGTTGGTAATATTAAGAGGAATTTTTATAGAATAATAAACACATTTGAGAGTGTAATGGTTTGGTGGAAGTACAAGTGTGTTATAGACCTTAGGGAATTTATATGTGCTCATTCCATTAACCCAGAATTAAGTACACACTGTATACACACTGTATACAGTATATGTATACACATTGTATACATATCTCACTGTATATCACACAAAGCGTCTGTAAAATCAACACCATAGCTGAATTTACTATCCGCTCATCTCTCCTCTCCTCAATCACTGTCTTCAAAGACTTTATGACTCAGCGCATGTCGCTAACCATGCATTCAGGTTTTCATATCAGAACTATTCACTTGAGCTAAGAGTACGTACTTAGATGCTGAAAGCCTCTAAAGTATTCACTCATGCAAGAAAGGATGATGGTTCCATTTTCTAGTTGGTATAAGTTCTTTGTTTCTGAAGATGAAATGATTTGTGCAGGCAGAAAGAAGGAATAAAAATTATTTTGTTGTATGTTTCATGGTGATTTTTTTAAATTTATTTTTTCTTTTTAATGAACAAACAAAAACAACAAGAACAAACCCCTGTTGCCTCCCCCCTCCCCATGCCTGCTACCCCACCCTCTCCCACTTATCAGCCCTATCATTCCCCTACATTGGGGCACAGAACCTTCACAGGGCCAAGGGCCTCTTCTCCCATTGATGACCGACTTTCCAATCCTCTACTATACACATGCTGCCAGAACAATCAGTCCCACCATGTATAGTCAGTCCTTGGTTGGTGGTTGAGTCCCTGGGAGCTCTGAGGGCATTGGTCAGTCCATATTGTTGTTCGTCCCAAGAGGCTGCAAACCCTTCAACTCCATTGGTTCCCTCTCTAACTCCTTCATTGGGGACCCTGCACTCAGTTCAATGGATGGTTGTGAGCCTCAACCTCTGTATTAGTCAGGTACTGTCAGAGCCTCTCATGAGACAGCTATATCAGGCTGGAGTGCCCTTCCTTCAGTCTCTACTCCATTTTGCTACATGTGAATAGAGGAAGGCATTGATTTGAGGTAAATCCCAGTTTCATAGCTTGTAGAACAATATTTTTCCCAGACTTAAGTAAGCATTTACCTTTTAAATTCGGAATTGCCTTCATTTTTCTGATGCTTAATAAATATTGAAAAAGAATGATCATCTATTGTCAACTGGCTAAAAGCCATTTTCTCATTTGTGAATAGGACATATATGCATATACATACACATATATATAAATATGCTATGATACTATTGTGATCATATTTCTTTTTTTAAGAGCTCAAATTTTTTAATTTCTTTTTTAAATTTATTTTTATTAGATATTTTCTTTATTTCCATTTCAAAAGATATCCCCTTTCTCAATTTCCCCTCCAAAAAACCCCCTATTCCCTCCTCCCTACCCCTCCTCAACAACTCACTCTCTCCCACTAATTGTCACGGGCATTCCCTTACACTGGGACATAGAACCTTAACAGGATCAAGGGCCTCTCCTCCCATTGATGATCAACTAGGCCATTCTCTACTACATATACAGCTGGGGCCATGAGTCCCCACCATGTGTACTCTTTGGTTAGTGGTTTAGTCCCTGGGAACTTTAAGAGTACTCATTAGTTCATATTGTTGTTCCTCCTAAGGGTCTGCAAACCTCTTCAGCTCCTTGGGTCCTTTCTCTAGCTCCTTCATTGGGGACTCTGTGCTCAGTCCAATGGATGGCTGTGAGCTTGCACTTCTGTATTAGTCGGGCATTGTAAGAGCCTCTTGTGAGACAGCTATAATCAGG
>JADRCC010503324.1:0-14989 GCA_019843855.1 Hylomyscus alleni
ATGACAGAGCAGACTGGGCACTGCAAGTCCATGACAGAGCAGACTGGAGCCTGGACCTCCAGACCTTATGGCTAGTTTCTTGTCTGCTTTTACTATGTAGTTCTACGTAAGAAAAAACAAGGGTAGTTTTTCCAGAAGTTTCATGCTGAGGCTCGTGTGGGCATACTTATACATCCAGCTTGCTGGCTCCACTGTCATAATACTACAGGGCTCTGAACCTCTGTGAGCAGGGTCCTGGTCCCCTTGGATGTTGTCTGGCCCACAGCTGCCAAGGAACCTGAGAATGATGAGCTGTACAGGTCTAGCCTGGTGCTGTCCTTTATTTTTCGTGGTGAATGACTGGATGGTGGTGGCTAAGGAGTTCCTCACAGCAAACACGTGGCAGCTGCTGGCCCCGGGGATTCAACTGGTTCAAATTTTCATAATTGGACTCCTGAGCTTGAGCCCTGCAGACAGGAGAAAACCTGACTTACCACCCAATATTTGGCGAGGTCCTTGACTTCCCAAGGTGTGTCCCCAAGGATGCCGTACAGGAGGCAGTGGAGCCGGAAGTAGCAAGGCTTGGGGGACTGATTAAGGTAAGACAGGGGGATGCTGCTGGTGACAGCTTCCTTGATTAGTTACCATCTCCTACAAAGCGACTTAGTCAGAGGTTTCAGAAAAAAAAAAAAAATGACTCCATGTCCCCAATCTCCTCAGGTCTGACTGCCTCTCAGACATCCCTCCCTCCAGCCTCCCACCCACTGTGTGACACAAAGCACACACCCCTCCCTTACTCTAATCCCTCCTGGTCTCTGCGACCAGGACTCAGCTCCAACCCTGGGAATCCGGGCTTCCCTGCCTTGACCCCAGAGAGTCCCTTCCCTTGGTTGCCACCAGACAGAAGAAACAAGGGCCTCCTTCCGGGTCTACTTCTTGGGCCCTTCTGTTCACATTCAGCCTCTCATGCTCATATGACCCCAAACCATTCTGATTTCCACCTCACCCAGAATCACCCCAACCTTGCCATCTCAATCCACATTTCTGAGCTCCCCCCATGCCTGTCTGTGTCCATTCCAAATCCCACCTGGCCTTTCTACTTACAGTTTTCTGTTGCAGGATGTTTGATCACACTGAACCTCGAGAGATTGTGTTATTTACAGAAAAAAAAAACAAAAACAAAAAACAACCTGTTTCTGGTCGTAGTGTGGCTCAACCCTTAGCAGACACCTTTAATCCCAAACAATGAAGGTAAAGTTAGTTTGTAGAAAGAAGCACCCACATTTGTAAGTGATGTCTAATTGAGTGGCAGACAAAGTGACAAAGCAGAGAAGAATTTGAATTTGACAAAAGTAGGATATGCCCAACTCTCATCAAGAAGAGAGAGGAAAGGGAAGCTACTTAAGGGAGCAGAGCAGAGAGGAAAAAAGAGAGGAGGTAATTTTACTGGGACAACTGTGGAGACAGGTTGAAGAGAAAACAAGCCAGAGAAGGAGAAGGAGCCAGAAGATTAGAACAGACTGCCAAAGTTAGTTTGAGGCCAAGCAGAGCAATTCAAGAGAAGCTGAGACAGACACACACACACACACACACACACACACACACAGAGAGAGAGAGAGAGAGAGAGAGAGAGAGAGAGAGAGAGAGAGAGAGAGAGAGAGAGAAGATTGAAGCAGTCAGCTGGGAGAGGAATTTGAGCCAGAACAGCCGAGTTGAACCAGCCAGAGCCCAGAAAGAGCTAGAGGTGAGCTTACTCAGCAGGAAGTCTCAGAGGCTGAAAACATTCTAGGCCTAGGTAAGATTCTACAAAGGCCAGAAGCTTGCAGGACTAGGCCTAGGTTAGCAGATGGAGGCAGTGAGCCTCAAAGAAGACAATTACTTCAGGAGAATAAAAGTTACATTTACAGTTTTCACTCTTGGGTTATCCCTACCACCTTGATGACCCTGGGCTCCAGCCTCCCACTTGGCATCTTTAGGGCCATGTCTTCAAAGAATCTAAAGCAGTCGCGGCCACCTGGTACCCACTGGGCACTGCTTTATCACTGCTTTACAATTCCTCCTCTGCGGATCTCACATGGTCTTGTTATGTTTGTGCAAAACTGTACACACTGGAGTGAGAGTTTGGATTTCCTGTCTCTACCATCCATGTTACTGCCTGCTGTGTCGTAGGTATTTGGTAAATATTTGCTAGTTGAGTGGACAGCAGGCAGTGTTGTGACTCTGGTCTTGTGTGTCAGTAAAGGAAACGCGTATATGATGGGCTGCCAAGACTTGAGAAGCAACTAGAAAGAGTGTGCTCCCAGCCAGCACCAGGCACAGTGCTCCAGGCACAGTGCTCCAGGTACAGTACTCAGGCACAGTGCTCCAGGCACAGTGCTCCAGGTATAATGCTCCAGGTACAGTACTCAGGCACAGTGCTGCAGGCACAGTGCTCCAGGCACAGTGCTCCAGGCACAGTACTCAGGCACAGTGCTCCAGGCACAGTGCTCCAGAGCTGAGTTCTTTCTCCCTTAACAAGGGCCCTTACTAGGGTAGACACTGAAGAGGAAAGAGTAGACTCTGGGTTAGTGTTTTGCTAGATCCTTCATCTAAGCCAGGTTCTTGGTGATTTCGGTTGGAAGTGGCCAGCAGTAAGCCTGGGAGAATGAGTCTTCCCACACTGGCACCCCTAGGGGGCTAACTTCTAGAAAGCTGGGGGCAACAAGAGGACACAGCTTGGTGGTATTCACTTTTGGGGCCATAGACACCAAGCTCCTTGTGTACTGAATGAAGTAACAAGTCAGCCTGGCCCACTCTGCGGTGTGCTAGAAGGAGGGACAGGGTGCTCCGGGTATGATCCAGGCCCTGGTCCAGCCTACTACCCTAGCCTTGCCCTATGCCTACTTCTTCTCCAGGGACTCCCAGTTCTGAGAAACTGGCATCCCTGGGCCAATGAGATAGGCAGAGGTGGGGTGGGGAAGCACAGTGAGTACTTACCGTGGAGCGGTGTCCTGGGCGACCAGATGATCTGTGTGAGGGATACAGAGAAAGAAGAGGTGTGAGTTCACACAGTGGCCTCCAGCCTACACATCAGCTGCACACTCTGCCCCACTGTGAGAAGTGGTCCCCAGGACATGTGCAACATGCAGCAGATGGATCACTAACTGGAGTGACTTAACCTGATACATGATAGGGTTAACTTGACAGGGGTGGGGTGGGGGAGGTGTGTGTGTGTGTGTGTGTGTGTGTGTGTGTGTGTGGTGGGGTGGGGATGTTAAGAGAGACGCGGTCCAGCAGAACACAACTGCCTTTCTGGGGACTCTGAAACACAACATGTTTGAGAAGTTCGAGGTACCAGCAAGAATGGCAGGGTCCCAGCAAGGATAGCAGCTGGGGCTGGGAGACAAATTCTGTCTTGTATCCCTGGAGAGCTGGAGGCTAGCTTTATTGGTCAGCCAGGACTGAGAGGATCTGAGAAGCTCCCTCCCTTTCCAGGGGTGCTCAGCAGATGCCCCATCAAAGCCAGGGACAGCAGCATGGAGAGGCTCTCTAAAAGTGGTTGAGTTCCCAGGCCAGGAGGGCCATTTATGATTTCCAAGCTCGTGTGTCCTGAAATTTTTTGGCTGAGCTCTCCTGATTTATTAAGACCTCAGGATCGCAGGATATCCCCTGCCTTCTGCACTTTCTGGGGTCTAGGAGAACCCTTCTCATGGGGTACTGTAAAGATCTGCAGACTCGGCCTCTTACGACTGACTGGCTGGGAATCACATCCGAGCATCTTTGTCTTCCCAGCACCATGCTCCATAACCTTAAGGTGCTAGTTAAAAAGTAAGGGAGAGGCCTGAGGCCCGACCTTTACAGGACACTGACTTGTGGTGTGGTAGCTACTAAAAGAAGTCTGTGTGACTCTCCAAAAGGCAAGACTGCAAAGAGCTCCACCTCATGGACTCCAGGCAGAGAAAAGGCACTGAGCTGATGCAGGTGCAGAAAGGATGTTCTGATGGGCCATGTCAGGTGGACCGGCAAAAAGGGGAGGGAGCCTTCTCTTCCCCTCCTCTCATCCACCCAGATCTGGGGTGCATGCACCCACCTAGTCGGCGGCGGGTGGCGCGAGCACCCAGAACGCCGAGCAGCAGCAAGGCCTTGAGGCCCAGCGCGCCCAGCAGGAGCGCCAGGGTCGAGGCTCCGGGGGCGCCGTGGAAGCGGAACAGGTAGACGCTGGCCTCGGCGCGGCCCAGGCTATTGGCTGCCGTGCACGTGTAGCGGCCATCGCGGGTCAGCGCGGGCAACTCGGCGGTCACCTGGTAGCCGTGACCTTGGCCCTGCCCCTCAGCCGAGCTGTTGCCCAGGGCGGGGCCCGACCAGGCGAGGGCGGGTGGGGGCTCCCCCTCGGCGGTGCAGAGCGCGCGGAAGGCGTGCGCAGGGCCGGGCAGCACGGAGATGTTGACGATCCGCGGCGCAGCTGCGGGGGAAGAAGGTCGGCGTGGGTCACCCGGCCCAGCACAACGCCTCGTGGGAGCGTGAGAGAGCCGATGGGTTAAGCAAGGGGTAGCGCCACCCCGCCTCGCTTCCCGCTAAGCTGGAGGGAGGAGGTAAGGGAGAGCCCAGAACTGGACTCCTGGACTCCAGGCTGCCTGGGTCCTATTGTAGGGATGGCCTTAGCAAGCCATTTCTTGTCCCTGCCTCAGTTTCCCCAAGTGTAAAATGGTGATCATAATTGCTCTTATTTTATGGGTTCACTGAGATCTGGCAAAGGAATACTCGTGTGTTGCTTGGACTGCCGGGCGGGCTTGCAGTTGGTGTCCACCAAAGAGTTACAACGCAGGGAGGGGCCAGTTGCAGCACAGTGCTCTAGGGACAGGGGATGTACGGGGTGGGGTGGGGATAGGGATGAGAAACCCTTCAGAGCAGGTGGCACACTTCCTACTGCGACCCTTCCGGTCTTTAGAATTATTGATTGCTTGTTTTCCCATCCTTCCTTGCTAACGTTCGGTATCTGCGAGCATCTGGACACCACCCACTAGCTCCCCCAGCCGGGCCATTCCTGGGACCTGAGTTCTCCATTTCTACCAAGTTCTCAGAGGCCCCCTAGCACCCGGGACGCTCTCGGGACAGGAATGTAGGGAAGTTGGCCCCCACAGCCCTCAGCCGCTCGCTCGCCCGCCTCACCAGTCACGCGCAGCCGGACCCCGTGGCGGCTCTCATAGCGATCGCGGGCGTCGCCGGTGAACTCCACGCGGCAGAAGTAGCGGCCGCCGTCCGCCTGGGCGAGGCGCTCGACGCGCAGGGACAGGTCGTTGCGGCGCGGGTTGCCCAGCAGGTGGAAGCGGCCGTGCAGGCTCAGCGCCGTCTGGCACAGCTCGCTGCCCGCCGCCGCGGTGCAGCGGAACACCTGCGGGCCCGCGAACGGCTCGCCCGAGCGCCAGATGGCCGTCAGCGCCCCGTCGTAGTGGCGGTGCGGGTGCGTGAAGGTGCAGGGCAGCACCGCCGCGTCGCCAGCCTCGGCGCTCACCTCCGCGGGCACCTGCATGGACCAGCGCTGCTCCGGAGCATCTGCGGGCCAGGGACACATCAGACTTAGCCTGGGGCGGGGGAAGACCCGGTCCTAGACCTCTGGTGGCATCTCCACTCCACTCCACTCGACTCCCCGAGGCAGGGCTGCAAACACTAGGACTCAGGGAGAACTCAGTTCCTTTCTGCTGGACCCCCACTTCTGACTTTAGAGGCTTCTCCCTAGACCGGCTCTACCAGGATTAAGGGGAAGGAGGTGAGACCCAGTGACCCACACTACTCTCAGTATTTCTCCCCATCAAAAGGAGTTGCTGACCTACTATGGTATCCCGTATTACAAGATCCTTATGGCGATAAAATCACTCACTGTGCGCCTCTATGTTGAGCACATTCCCCGAAGCCTCTCTTGTAGTTTTCACAAGTGATCCTAGAGATAAATGTAGATACCCTCTGTTACATGTCAATACACCGAGGCACAGAAAAGTTAAATAATTGAGGTCACAGCTAGGTTGAGGCAAAGTCCGGTTCGACTCAGACCTGCCTGGACCCACAGCCTGCATGATAGCGCCATAAAGGCATGAAGCTGTGATTCACCGGAAGGAGCTAACAGTCTTTATTTGTAGGTGAGAAGAAACCCAGGCCCTAGACGTGTGCTTTGAAGCACACCCGTAGAGTTGGTAGGAACAAATTCCTTTAGAGTCAAAGGCAGCCCAAGTGAACTGCGTCCTGGGTGGCTACTTAAAAGGCCAGTGTTCAGGCAGAGAAAGACTGGCGTCGTGGGAACTTTACTGCCTCTTTGCTCTGTGCAGGTGCACACCGCATTGTGTCTCTAGACCAGTGGTTCTCAACCTTCCTAATGCTGGCACCCTTTAATACAGTTCCTCATGTTGTGGTGACCCCCAACCATAAAATTATTTTTGTTGCTACTCCATTACTGTCATTTGTCACTGTTATGAATCATAATTATAAATATCTGATATGCAGATGGTCTTAGGTGACCCCTGTGAGTCAATCAACCCCCCAAACCCCAAAGGGCGTGTGGCCCACGGGTTGAGAACCACTGCTCCAGCCTCACTTTCCCTGCCTTCTTCCACCCGGTGAACCACGTTCTTCAGAATGTGCTGCCAAGAGGCGTGGAAGCTGAGCACTGCTTCCAGCTCACCCAGCGCTGGCAAACCACGGGGCCATGTGTTGTTGTGGCTATGGAGGTGACCTTGCTCAGCCTCAGAAGGTTGTGCCAGGGGTGGTACCTCCCCAAGAGGAGGCAGGCGGTTGAGCCTGCCTAGCCAGTGCCCTGGGGCACAGTGCACAAAAGGGACCTTTACGAGGAGTAATTCAAATTGTATTATACACCGGTCCCTTTATTTATACCATGCCACCTGTCCTCAAAGCACCCAAGAGGAGAAAGACAGGGCAGAGAGTGTTACAGATGTGTATATCAAGGCCGACATCCAGATGAGTAGGAAAGAGACCTAATGCTAAGCCTAGTGCTCTTTGTGGTCAGTGAGCCTCATTGACTTCTTGGGTTGGAATGCCCTCACACCCCCACTGCTAGTCCATCTCCTGTGGAGCCCATACACCTGTGGGTACACAGGAGACTCCTGCACAGAACACCCCAAAACCACCACTGCTGCAGGAACCACCCCGGTACCGCCACTGCTGCCAGAGGATGTACAGGCCCAGGCTGCAGCTTGCAGAAGCTCATAATGGCGGCTCTTGGACTCATTACCTTTTCTAGATGGGAGAGGATGGCTGACCTGCCTCTTCCCACCTTTCCCCTTCCGTTCAAGTCCTGCCTCAGGTGGCTTTAATGCACTGCACCTGCAGAGTGCAGCAAGCTCTTGTGCACCTTGGGCTCTGGTGCCAAATGTCCAGTCAGAGCCTGTGTGGGCAGGCTGGAAGCTGGAAGATCACGGAGTTAAACCACAGTCTTATTTCACATGGCCTGTTCTTAGGCTTAATCTCTTTTTGCTCTGGACAAGTTGAATTACGAGTTTGAATTCTAGTG
This sequence comes from Hylomyscus alleni, assembly GCA_019843855.1. Lineage (NCBI taxonomy): Eukaryota > Metazoa > Chordata > Mammalia > Rodentia > Muridae > Hylomyscus > Hylomyscus alleni. The sequence goes on from JADRCC010503324.1 coordinate 7,478, forward strand.
GAGGGCTGGACGTCTATCCTTAGTAAGAACTTGTTTGGCTGCCTTTCAAACCTGTGTGAAAATTGTGCTGATCCTGTCAGGACTTCTAGCTGAAGAAAGCTTCCTCAGGTCTGTCTGTCTGTCTGACAATGTAGCGCAAACTGACCTGGAATTCACTGTATATTCTGATCTGACTTAAATTTATGTCAGTTTTTTTTGCTGTAGTCTCTTGAGTACTAGATTACAGACATAAATCACCATGCACATTTGATTTTGTTTGCTTGTCATTTGTTTTTGGATTGGGAGGGTCTCACTATGTGGTTCAAACAGGACTTGAACTTGCGATCTTCCTGCCTCAGCTTCCTAACAGCTGGGACTATGAATGTGCACCCTCAGCCCCTACCTCAGTTTCCCTCTGTGACCTTAGACTTGAAATTTGCATTTTGCAGGCTCACGGAATCAGGCCCGGATTGCCCACACATTGTCCGCTATTGTGCATTCATCAATTCTGCAAACATTTATTGGATACTTCCTCACACTGAGCCAGGTGCTGGACCATGAGCTGTGGGGACAAAGATGAACAGGGTCCCCTATCATCGAGCTGGAGAAAGATCAGTGAACATGTAATTATGTTGTGCTCTGCCAGGTGCTCTGATGAAAGATACACACAATATTGCCTTTGTCCGAACATGGTTACCAGCCCATTTTCACTTGCCAGATCTTTCCTATTCAACCTCTGTTATCTGATGAATCACCTTTGCCAGAATATTCTTCTCTGAGCACTAAACCTAGCTCTGGCATCTCTCCCCCGTGCCCTGGGATGAAAGGGGGTTAGGCTTTCAGAAGGACGGGGGCTGGTGGAAAGAGTCTGCAGGGATTGCATATAGCAGGCAGGGAGGGGTTGTAGAGCCCAACACTGGGGAGGGACATGTGCGCAGGGGTCCAGAGAATGAATCCCACGGAGACCTGGGCTTACCAGTCTGTGCACGGGGAGCAAGGAACCAAGCCGTAAGGTGTGACTGTGAAAGACACGGGGGCGTGTGACTCGGGGGTGTGTGCCTATGGCTTCAGCACTCCGGAAGAGGATTATCGGGAGTTCAAGGCCATTTTTATCTACATAGGGAGTCTCGAAAAGGAAAGCATCAGGCATGGATGTCAGAGGAGGAGAGAGTGCATGATGGGCCATGGAGGCCAGAATGCTGAAGAATGGGGTTGTTGACAGTCATTCTCCATCTCACTGAAAACACAACAACCCCATGGGATGTCATCACTGGCCCATTTTAGAGAAGGGGGGGGACTCCGGGCTTGGAAGGCCCAAGCGACTTCTCAAAGTCGTCTGGTGACTGACCAGTAGCAGAGATGAAGCTTGCCCCTGGCTGGCTCTGCCTCCCTTATTCATATTCGTACACCTCCCTCCCCACATACTGTACTCAGTTACTTAAGAACAGGTGCAAAATATTCTTTTGCTCCTCATGGAAAAAAACTTCTGTTCACTTGATTAAACAAAAATAAAATAAAACTGCATAGGAACAGTTTAAACTCCAGAGACATGGCTTTTTTCTTTTCTTTTCTTTTCTTTTCTTTTCTTTTCTTTTCTTTTCTTTTCTTTTCTTTTCTTTTCTTTTTTTTTAAGGCGGCAGTAGCTGATATAGTATCCCCTTGCTATTCCTCCAGCCTTTCTATAAACTACATGGTACATGCCGAAGCTCACGCAGGTTTACAATGCTTTTTCACTGGCTCTTCACCTGCTCATTGTCTGGCAGGCCTTCAGCTAGTGATCGTAACATTTAAGGTTTTCAATGAAAAAGCCCCCAAAGGGGGAGGGGGCTTGCAAGAAAAAAAAAATACATTTTTGTCCTGAAGTTTGGGGGGAAAGTCCCCTAGTTACCCACTCCGTGATGAACTCCGAACTACCACAGCAACACCAAGAGTAGTCAGAGGAGACCAGGATCCCAGGTAGGCCTGTGGGGAGGGCTCTGCTGTCATGGGAGGCATGCTGGTGGCAGGCTGCTTCAGTTGGCTGTGCCCGGAGAAGATGGTAATAGAGGCTTAACTTAGTCGCTCTAACATCAGGCAGCATGCCTCTGTGAATTCCTCCCGGATCTTCATTCTGCTGTGAAATAGTCTAAAGTGTGCTCTAAATGGATGGCCCAGGTAGAGTTGGCTCTAGGAGCCTAAGGGGACACTGAGACCCTTTATTCAGAGGCTCTGCCTTGGCTCCCAGTTAGCAAATACAGTGCTTCCTGCTCACTTGCTGAGTGGGTTCAAGAGAGAGATGCATAATCCTCAGGGCCACCCCGAGGACTCAAGGCAGAAGGTGAGATGTCCTTAGCAGGTATTGTCCAGAGAACAAAGACATTTGCTTTGGCAGAGCACCTAGCTCCTGGCATCTGGTGACATTTACCATCACCTTTGACAGTTCATGACTGCTTGCAGGGATGACTCCCTGATTGGGACTGCGGCGCTTTCGGTAGGGTCTCTCCTGTGTGTGTTGTGTCTGGAAGCATCCAGGGGTCAATGAGAAGCCCAGATTCTTGTTGTCTGAAGTATCTGCCTCCAGAGCTGGGCCACCAGGGATGGTGGGACCATGCCAGCTTTAGTACAGCCGAGCCTAGGTGACCATTCCAGCTCTGGTAAGGAAAATATAAGCTGAAATGTTAGGAAGTGGTTTCTGTTTCTAAGGCCATTAAGGCAGCAAGGAATGACAGCAGACATTTCACTAAGCCTGGAAGGAATCACCATAAACAATGAAATCCCAGAGCTGAAATGATATAGTAAAAATACCATTTTTTACAGGAGAAAAGCCATAGAACCATGACTCACCATGACCTCATATCAGGCTGAGTGACAGGTGCTTCGTTAAAAGATAGCCCTGGGGAGGAATAAACCCAGAGAGTTCTGACTCATCATGGCCCTGCATCAGGCTGTGTACTACGCACAGATGAAAGTTTATTGTCCTCAATGTTGCTTTGTTTCCATGGTGTATCCCTTAGATGGAGTGGCAGGGGCTCCAGCCCTGGCTCAGAATTGATCGTGGGACTGTAGGTGAGTCTGTTGGCTTGCTAGGTCCTCCATGAAAAGCTATTTCTGGATGTTTACTCAAGTGACCAAGTCTAAAATTCTGACTGGCTGAGCACACCAGTTCTTCCTGCCACGATGCCATTCCTCCCAGGGACACAGTCGGTTCACGGTGAATGCCCATCTTGCATTATCTCTCCCCAATTTTCAAAAGTTATGGTCCTAGTATTCAGTGGGCTGATGCAGGGAGATGTTAAATTTAGGGTCAGCCTAGGCTGCATAATAAGTCCTAGGCCAACCTGGGTTATATAATAAGACTCTCGAACAACTAAAAATTTAAGAAAAAAAGGGGAAAAACCCCCACTAGATCTGAAAGCTAAATTTGAATGAAATTGACAATGCATAGAATATTTTAGGACTATGTCTAGTTAAAAACTTTTAGGTACTTAAAAATAAGCCACCTGCTAACCAGTAAAGAGCTACTGGAAAAGATTCCACCTTACAGCTTTGGCAGAGCTGTGCATCACGTGATCCGCTGATGCTACTTGGGTGCCCCTCGAGGGGGGCTTCATTTCCCACCTCCTCTAATCATGATGCAGCCGGGGAGAGTCTAATGCACTATCCCAAAGGTTCCTTGGAGTAGAAAGACAAAGGAGCCCAGCTGCAGAAGATGAGGCAAAACTGGAACAGATCAGAATCAGAAACATTTGCTTTGGCCACAGCTGATCAAAGATTTCCATTGGTCCCACAGTGAGGAAAGAGGCAGGATTTGCAGGGAGTCTGTGTTGACTGTCTGTGAGGTGCTGAACACAATTGCACTGCTTCTCAGTTTGTGGTGGAGTAAGAACAGACACCATTCAAGCATCTTCTGATATTTTCATATGATTACCTTAAAGGTCGACCAGATGGTCCAGACAGGAAAGTGAGCCTCATGGTGGGGTTAGGGCCAAAGGATGACACTTAGAAAAGATCAGGTTGGCTATGGTGGCCTTTATAGAACAGATCTCTGTGATTTGAGGGTAGGGCATGGAATGAGGCCAGGTGGGGAGTCATAATGACTGACTATACCTTCAGGAGGGACAGCATCACGTCTGTGAGAACTGGAGTCCACCAAAAACTTGTGTTTCTGTCCCTCACCCCACTCCAGTGATTACATGTCCAGTGGACCTGGAGTCAGCCTGAAGAGTATGGTTATCCATAAGGGACCATTTTCCTCAAAACCACCTGGGCATGCTAGCAGGGTGTTCTCAAGTGTGGCTCCAGTGATGGTCTCTTGGGCATTGTGGTACCCAGGGAGTCAGGTTTCTATGGAGAAGTTATGTTGATCCTATAGTCATCAAACATCACCAACAGGGGGCAGACCAAGCTGGGGTATGCTGCTGTTCACGGATCACCTTGTTCCACCTGGCTTTCCTGCTCTTCAGCCGTTTTTTTGTTTGCCTTTGCAGGTGGCAGGATAGCTTGTCAGTGGAGAAAAGTTGAGAGGAGGAAGAAGATATGGACGGCAGGCATTCTATCCTTGAATGGTGTACCCAGACGGTTCCAGGACCGGTGAGTCTAAGGGATGTGACTAGAAGGCCTGGTTGCTCTCCATCTCCCCTAAGGCATCTCCTTTAACTCTGTTTCTCCAGCCATGTGGGCGTGACATGGCTATGAATGTGTTCCAGTCACCGAGCTGATGGAGACACAGAGCCACAGGCTGGTCCTGTCCTGCATCTAGGTGTTCAGGACAGGCTGTGTTCATGTAGCTGTCCTGCCCTGGTCTTTAGGGTGGCTCTGCTTCCCTCCTCTACATAGGGCTTCCTCAGCTGAGAAAATTTTCCCACAATGCTTGCTAAGAGCAGGAAAGACCTACTCACTAAACTTTCCATTTCCTCCTGGCTACAATGATCTGAGTGACAGGAACTAGTTCTCTAGGGCTCAAAGTTAGGCAACTGGCATGCCCATGGCTGATGAATAAATACCAGGGCCAGTATTTGAAGTTTACATACGGTATTAATTTTATGTCCTTTGCAATTCACAGATCTGCCGATCCAGGTCGGGACATGATTACCCCCCTAGATCCCACCCTCACAGAAAGATGTCTCAGTCAGATCGCCTAGGGAAAAGACAGACTTGACTGATCCCCATCTCTTCCACTGTATGATGGCAGGGTGTAAGTTGGAAGAAAGAGGGCTGGATCCACACACACCAATGTTCATATATCAGTTCTAGCTGGCCCCACCCCAGCAGATTTGACAGACAGCTCAGACTGTCACGACATCAGTAGATGGCATATGGTGGCCATGCATGTGATGGAGCAGGCATTGCTGAGGAAGGGTTATGAGGAGGACGTCCCAGACTGGGGCTGGAGAAAGGATTGCTTGGGAGAGAAGGGCTTCTGAGCTGTGTCGTTGCCATTTGTCCCCGACACTTTCATTTGCACTGGACATTTCATTGGCACCCCCTGAGAAGGTGGCTGGCAATGTTGGGTTCAGGGTCTTGCTGCCTGATTCTGATTCTGCTGGTCATGGATGGAGCCGAAGAATTTGCATTTCAACTAATGTGCTCCCCTGGTTCTGACGCAGGTAGACCCGGTATCACTTGAAAAGTTCTGTTCCCAGGGAATCGTTCCCACCCACCCCATAGTGTTTGTGATGGCTATTCCTGGTTGTCATCTTGACTACATCAGGAACGAACTACCATCCAGAAATAAAGGGCACAACCTGTGATCCAGATCTTAAGGCTGGATGACACAGGCTTTTGTTCTGGATATTGAAGTGGGATGACACATGATTTTGATCTGGATCTTGAGGCATAGTGGCCTTGAAGAGCTTAGGTCTAGGTGTGGTGGTAGATACCTTTGATCTGGGCCATACCTTTTGCTGGAGGCCTACATAAGGACAACGCAAAAAGGAAGGGTTTGTTCTTCTTTGCCTGCTAGTACTTTCTTGCCAGTGCATCTGCTGGAACCTACTTCTTCAGGATTCCAGTTTATACAAGAAGACCAGCTGAAACACCTAGCCTTGTGAGACTGAGCAACTACTAGATCCTTCAACTTCCCCAAAATGGACAGCTGCCCATTTTTGGCTTAGTTGAACTGCAGACTGGAAGTCATTCAAATAAATTCTCTTAGTATATAGACACATTCCATAGGTTCTGTGACTCTAGGGAACCCTGACTAATAATGGTGTTCCCGTTAGAAGGTTAGTACAGCCTCTGTCTTTGGCCTGATTGCCCACATGGAACAATCCTCGTATTTGTTCCAACACACCCACAAGCTGTTCTCCCCTTGTCCATGAGGCAGTTGGGTGCCGCAACACCCAAAGTCTGTCCAGAGCCTGCACCATCTTCTTAATTCCAAGGATTTATTCCCCTTGCAGGAAAAGATAGGGATAGTGGTGAATGCTGAGGTTTGTGAAGTCAGGGCCCTGCCCCAAGTCACTTGGAAACCTAAGACAAGACCAAGATTTGGCCCTCTGCCCCCTGTCACCACAGCCCTGTGATCCGTAGCTTTTCTACTGAACAGACCTGAAGGCCTGTGGGCAAACTGGGCTTCTGAGCTTTGAGGGTAGACCTAGCTAAGATTTGTTCTATTTGGCTCAGAATAAATAGGGGAAACTCACCCATCTGGAGCACACATGCCAAGCAGGCCAGGAGTTGGAAGGACCCCTCCATGCTCTGATGCCTGCAGACCCAGCAGCCCTCTCCCCAGCCAGGTAACCACAGAGAACCTTCTTAGTGTGCTGTGACAAAGGCAGGTGGGTGTGCTCTGTGCCAAGTCTGCAGGCCCTCTGGACTCTAAGTGGGCTGGAGGAGCTGGGCAGCTGCAGCCATGCAGCCAGCGGTGTGAGTCGGTGAACTCGTGCGCTTTAGTCATGTGAGAAACAAACAGGAAGCTCTGGTGCGAGTCTCCCAGGGAAGAGCCGCAGAACAGAGGGGAAGAAGCCAGGCTTTCCAGGCTTGTCCAGCCTCCCCTCCTCTGTACTCTCACTTCTCAACCCATCCTACATTTTTAGCAATTCTATATGGTTTCTTTCCCCAACTCCGCTTACTTTACCTCTTAAAAATATATTGTTTTCTGCAAATGGTCCATCAAAGGGTCGAGGACCATGTCCAAGTAAGTGGTAACAGAGATGTGGGGCCACTAGAAGTTATTGGGGTTTGGTAGAAAAAGATTAGACTAGCAACGACTAGCAGATGATTCTATTTGCAACCAGCACCCTCTCTGGAGGGTCTGTCTCCAGTGTAGCCCTTCTGTGGTTAATGGTTGTGAGGATTACCTCTGAAAGGAATCTCATTAAATGTAGATTCGGATGGTCTAGTTGGGCAAGTCATTTGTATCTCTAACAGGCCCAAGGTCAGACCAAGGCTTTTGGTTCTCAGAAAAGTAAGAGGCCTCACCATCCTATAAGCCATTGTGTGGCATTGTTAGGTGGAGGTCAGGGCCCTTGGGAAGGAGAAGGAAGGACTCTGGAAGCTTATCTGATGTGTGTGTGTGTTGTGGTGTGTGTATATGCATGCTGTGTGTATGTG
>JADRCC010503332.1:0-16640 GCA_019843855.1 Hylomyscus alleni
AAAAATTTCCATATGAAGCACCTTGTAGGGAAAAGACTTACTTTATCTTTTATTTCAACACCATAGTTCAGCATTGAGGGAAACCAGAGCAGGAAGTCAAGGCAGGAACCAAGAACAAGGAACCATGGGAGAATGCTGCTGGTTCCCTTGCTTTTTTCTGCTCAGAAGAAGCTAGCTTCCTCATATAACCCAGGATAACCTACCTGGGAATAGTGCTGCCCACAATGGGATAATTCCTCCTTCCCTTATTAATATCAATACAGTGTTCTATGTACATGCCCACAAGTCAGTAAGATCTAGACAATTTCTCAGTTGACATTTTCCTTTCAGACAGCTCCAGGCTTTGCTGATCTAACAATTATAGCAAATTAGGGTACATGTATGATACAACTAACTATGAGAATATATATTATTGTGAAGACCACTCAAATCTTATCCTTTCGAAAATATGTGTTGAAAAAAAAATACCAGCCTAGTTTCCACAAGAAGTACCTAGTGTTATTGTCAGTCACTATTCTCAAGACACAGGTTCTAGATTTATTGTTCATGTGTGAATTCAAAGAATCTAATATATTTACATCCTGGTTGGCTCTTTAATATTTCGAACTAGTAATGTAACTGTCACCTTAAAGATTTAAGTGCATAAAATATTGTTTAGTTATATTTATTTTTATCTTTATTAAGGGTTTATTAAATACTGTGACAGCTATTTTGTAAGTTATTCTTTCTTTCAAGAAAAGCAAACTGTAATCTGTGCATCAGTAAAAATACTCTAAGGATACTTCTGTGATTAAACAAATGGTAAAAAACGGGGTCATATGTAAACAGTTCTAAGGATTCTCAATCCTACAGTTCCAGCACTAATTATATTTGCTTAATTTAACTACTGGGTCACACTTACCAGTTGACTCATATCAGGATATCAAGGTTAGTTATTGGAGACCATAGGATATTAAATTTGGAATTTGAGAAACTGCTAGAATCGTTGTATGGTCTTTTATTTTTTTCAAAAAGATGAAGAAAGTTATAAGTATGCTAGTGTTGTTTTATATTTCTGTCATAGACCTCCACAAACCAGAACATAATTTCAAGTGCAATCAGTCATATCACTAAACACCAAACTACTATTGAAGATTCAATGAACTGAGAGGCATGGGTTATTTACCAATAAGGTTAATTTCAATCAGCATTCTTAAAATTTTCAAGTCATAATTCTTATGCACAGTGAAAGTAACCTGAGGTAACCCTGAGGTAACTTGATTTAAACCTTTTTCAGTACTTTCTAAAACTATTATCTCCTTCTCAGACCATTGAAACATTTTTTCTGTTTTATGGAGTGAACTATTGCCCAATTATAGATTCTAAAATAAAGCCAATTAAGATCTTTAAACTAAATTGTTATAATTTCATCCTTTGACAACAGTAATCACATTCCCCAGTATGGCAAAGCTCATTCTATCACTTACTCTCTTTATGACATACCATCTGGTGGTAAAAGACTGAGGACCTTTGCAAATTTCCTGTGACTGAGAACTACTATAAAAAGACTTCTAGTAACTGTGAATAGCCTTGCTCATAGCCATTTACAGAGAGATTGTTAGCATACAGTTAAGGCATATTTTATTCATTGTGATATGTCTCTGTATATGTGCACATGAGTGCAGGTGCCTGGCAATGGTGTTGGATCTCCGGACCTGGAGGTAGAGGAAATGTTAGTCCCTCAGTAGAGATTCTGATAACTAAACTTGGCTTCTCAAGAACAGAAACAAGTGTTCTTAGCTGATAAAACATGCTTTCTGTTCATGTACTGTACTTTGATAAGAGGTAGAATGCCAGCTTTTGTATTGACCTTCAGTGTAGAACATTTATTTGAAAGAAATGTTAAGCCTACTATTTTGCTTATAGTTGAATTCCTGGAGAATGGTAGCAGCAATGAAGCATAAGAAAGCTACTTACCATTACAAAGAAGATGGACACTTAAAATCATAATGGGCTCTGGATCACATCCTATGTGATGGCAACACCATTGGCATACCAAGATGGATGAGGGTAACCCACAAGGCCATAATCCTAAATAAAGAGCAAACAGTAACTAATGGCTGCTGTGAGGAGAAGAAACATTTTTCCTCTAAGAGTCAATTTTCCTGATAGGCTACATAATCCTGAGTCCATAATGATCAAATGTAAGGACACATGGCTAACAAAAAGAAAAAGAAAGAAAGAAAGGAAAACACTAAACAGATGTGTATGTGTGTATGTGTATATAAATAATAATAATTTAAATAGAAATCACACATTTTTAGGAAGTAGAAGGAAAACAGAAATTTGATGAGTATAAAAAGAAGTAGATATGTAAATACAAAATTAAAAATAGTAACAAAATTTAAAAAGAAATGTGTATATGTATATACCTTGGGGTGGGATCTGAAGCTCACTTATAGGACTTGGTTCTGGAGATAACACAGCACCTCTCACTGGATCCCTAGGAGCTTATCAAGGCAATATCAAGGTAAGCTCCAAATGGGAGCTTACATTGGCTCTTCCATCTGAGAGGAACGCTTATCAGCATAATGTGTAGCAGTTAGCATTGCCTATAAGAGTGAACAATGGGTTATCTACAACTGTTCTCAGATCAGAAAACTGTCTCTGCACTTGCATTCCTTTTTACTTCTTCCTCCTCCTTTTTTCTTCTTCTTCTTTTTTCTTTTTGGTTTTTTGAGATGGGGTTTCTCTGTGGAACCCTGGCTGTCTTGGAACTCATTCAGTAGACCAGGCTGGCCGTGAACTCAGAAATATGCCTGCCTCTGCCTCCCAAGTACTAGGATTAAAGGCATGCATCACCACTGCCCTGCTACTCTTTTTCTTCTTATTCCTGTCCTTCATCTACTTCCTCTTCCTCTTCACCTTTCCTAACCTTTTTTTCCCTTCAAGTTTTTTTTCTCTCAAAATCTTTTCTTCATCTTTCGGCTACCATTCATGTACCTTACTCAACAATCAAATATATAACATTCCCAGCACTACTTGTTGAGGGAAACATCCCTTTATCAACCAATTGTATTTGTATATGGTATTAAACTATTTAAATTATATGTAGCTCTTTTTCTGCATTCTTGACTTTGTTAGATGCATCATCCCCAAACCATAATACATCAGTTACAATAACATCACAGCACATCTACCTTCTTTTTAAAATTTCCTTCTGTCTTAAATTTAGCTTCGCTGATGTGTATTCTTGGTAATCTTCATGTAATTTTAGAAGCTGTTTGTTAAGATGCCAGGTATTAAAGTGTTTGGTTAGGATAATGGATCTTATTTGAACAAAATAGGTAAACAAGAGAGGACACATGCAAATATTCACACCCAACCAATGGGCAGAAGCTGCTGACCCCTGTGGTTGAATTAGGGAAAAACTGGAAGAATCTGAGGAGGAGGGCAATCCTCTAGGAGGACCAGCAGTCTCAATAATCTGGACCTATGAGATTTCTCAGACACTGAACCACCAGCCAGGCAGCATACATCAGCTGATATGAGGCCCCCAACACATATATAGCAGAGGACTGCCGGGTCTGGACTCAGTCAGGGAAGATGTACCTAACCCTCAAGGGACTGGAGGTCCCAGGGAGTGGAGAACTTTGGGGTGTGGGGTTGGAAGGAGTGGGGAGTTCATCATAGAGAGAGGGGAGAGTTTATGGGATGTGGAACAGTCAGACGGTTAACCAGGAGGGGGGAGAAAATCTGGATTACAAAAAAAATCAAATAAAATTTAAAAACCAAAAAACGAAATGTGCTGATTATTCAATGGTTAACTAATTGCATTCTTCAATTGAAATGAAATAAGACACTTGGACTCACAGAGGAGATAAAAGGCATTATTCCATCCTCATGGCCTGTAGAAATGAAGACACTTGCCTTGTGGAGAGCTTGAAGGTACAATGTAAGAAAAGAGGAGACAGAAATTAGTATTACCTAACTGTAAGGGAAAGGAAAGACAAATGGCTTAGTTAGGTTTGCCTTGTCCTTGTCCTAATATGGAGAGTTCATCATAAGTTGTGTCAAAACAAATTATTTCATTGAGTTTGGTACAGTAAAGATAGCTTCAAAAGGAAGTTCAAAGACAACAAACATATTTTGTAGTGCTGTGTGTCCTGGTGTTTGGCAGCTCCTATAAAACCATAATGTATTCAATCTACACATTTAGTCTTATTTGAAAAGGCATCTTTACTCCAATGTCAGAGCACATTTCTTTCTCATTGCTTGGATCTTCGAGGACATGAGCCTTAAATAAGCATAATCATCTCAGTAGATCCAAATAGACTTCCAGAGCTCTTTCTATACTTGTTTATTATCCAGAGACAACAGCTGCCTAAGAGAATAAAGTATCTGCAAATAGCATAATTAGTTTCATCTGGCAGAGTGAACACAGAACTACTCTAATGTTTATGGAGTGAGACAAATATGTCCCAAAATATTCACTTACTCTTCTAGAGATCAAGAACATGTCTTCTTTATATTCTGTTATCTATATATCTGTCTTTCTGTATGTCCATCTATCTATCTATCTATCTATCTATCTATCTATCTATCTATCTATCATGTCACTATCATCTATCAATTCATCTATTGATCATTTTCTATTTATCTATCTATCTCTGATTTATTCAACTATCATCTTTCTATTATCTCTTTCTTTTAGTTATTGATTGCTGGTTATCTTCTATATCTTCTATATCCCTACCACCTATCTACCTATCTACCTACATACCCATCTATCTATCTATCTATCTATCTATCTATCTATCTATCTATCTATCTATCATTTATCAAACCTTCTCTGTAACATGACACATTGATTTAGTCACAGTAAATTTCTGAGCAGAAAAATCAACTGTGATCATAAATAAATGCTTACTAGGATGAAATCAGCATCACAATTCAAATGGAGCCTTAGTGTTCAGAGGCCACACATGATCCCACTAGAATCGAGTGCTTACCAGCTTGGGTCAAAATTTCCAATGATTGTCAAGAAGAATATCAAGGTCTCTATAGCCTCCTTACTCCATGGGAGTTTTTAAGCTGGTGAAGTATTAAAGAATCATCTTTTCTTGCAGTACATAGTCAATAATAAACAATTACTCCCTGTAAAGCTAACATTGCTTGAGGTTGACATCTAGACGCTTCCCTTATGTAGATGTCATGAGCTAAGGTCAGTCCCTTGATCTCACAGTGGCCATTATCATGTGTGATGTTAGTCTTTGAAGTAATTTTCGATCCATAGTGCTCACAATTTAACAAGTATATTTTTAAGAGAGTGAAAGTTTCAAAAGCAATTCTGAACAGTAGTGATGGTTAGTACCTTCTTCTACATCAACTTATGCCTTAGGTGCCAGGTCGGTTTTGACTTGTATTAGTTACTTTGTCAATATTATGGTAAGATATCTGAAGAAGAATGCAAATTGGTTTATTGTGGCTTACTGATTGAGGGAATGAACTCTATGGCAGGAAAGGAGGGTGGTAAGATCATGAGACAGCTGGTCACTGTAGCAGAAGTCAGAACTAGAGTTAGAAAAATGTCTGTGCTTTGTATTAGGTTTAATTTGTCCCTTTATTTATTGTTTTATAAGTCTGAAACACAAACCCCTTAATGGCATTGCCTATGTTTAGGGTGATTGTTTCTGAACTCTTGTCCTTTTCAAGAGCAACACTGGGTGACAACATGGAGATATCTCTCCAACCCTCAGATTTCTTTATCTTAGAGTCTGACTAAGGGATGTGGTCTAAGTTTTGAATGCTAGCCTAATAGGTCAAAATAACTTAACAGTCAATATGAATCTTCACATCTCCCTTTTATTCTTTCCAGTGTCTCATTCAGAAATGAAAACAAATTAAAACTCCCTCTATTCACTAACTCTGATCCTTTATCCAAAGAATACGGTGTTCAGGAGTAGAAAAGATTTCCTGAGCAAAATGGAGACATACATGGAATAGGTCTAGCTTTAATAAGCATAAATGTTAGCAAAAATTCTATAAACCTTGAACCACATACAATTTATATGGATGTGAAATAGATCCAATAATTTAGGAGTAATTTTGACAGATTATTAAAATATATGTCTAGTATAAGATACACCCATTCTATTGTTAGGTATATGTAGAGAAAAAAATGAAAGATTATGCATATGCAAAGTTGTTTACAAACATTTACTTAAAGAATGTGGGCTTTGAGGAGGGACTGCATTTTCATAGCATCAGAACCTATGAATAGATCATATTTCAGTACAGAGAAATAGTGCTTCACAATCTATGTGGTCCTGTTACTAGCGTGTGTATTAGCATGGCTATATTCTTTTCTTAAATAAACTCATGTCAAATTGCATATTGTGAGATTTCTTTTAAGGAATATAGTGAAAAAGCACAAAGTAACAAGTGAAGTTCAAGTATTGCTTCCATAATTAACATTCCTGAGGAGAAATGGAACCATGCAGGTTTTCAATATTTATCATCACTCAAGGAAAGCATAGTTGTTAAAAGTAGAGACAATCTCTAGGATATTTTTTAATCAAAACCAATTTTTTATAGGAGGCAATTGAGTAATAGAATATAGTGATAAAATATAATAGAAAATATGGTTACTCTCCATCACATTTTATTCTGAGTTTTAATTTTATAATTGTGATAATTTTTCAAAAATTTCCACTTCTGGAACTGAGTGAATGGGAACTTGAAACAAAAAATAGTTCAAAATACTAAGAAGTTACATATATATATATATATATGCAGGATTGTTAAGTGTCCATAATGATAGTTTCTTGTAAAAGAAACTATCATTGACTTTCAATTTTTATAGACAAGCTAATAAGAGCAATTCATTGTTATAGTACTGTGTGTATTTTTAACACCTGACTACACAAAATGTATACAAGATATTTTGGAACAAGGTAGAATTTTTTCCTATTTTTTTTACAAATTAAAAATAGATTATTTTATACAATATTTTTTTGATTGTGGTTTTTCTTTCTCACCTTATTTTCCAACCAAATCCACACAACTCCTTTTTCTCTCATTAGAAAACAGACATCTAGCCAGGCGGTGGTGGTGCACGCCTTTAATCTCAGCACTTGGGAGGCAGAGGCAGGCGGATTTCTGAGTTCGAGGCCAGCCTGGTCTACAGAGTGAATTCCCTCTGTCTTGAAAAACAAAAAAAAAAAAAAAAAAAAACCAAAAAAAAAAAAAAAAAAAAAAAAAAAAAAAAACCAGACATCTAGAAAATAACAATAACATAAAATAGAAAACATTACTTTTAGAAAATAGTGTTAAAATTTTGGAGATGGATGGGTGGCCCCTTCCCTCAATCAGGGTCCATGACTAACCTCTGGATATTGTATTGACAGGTTCTCCCTCCCCTTTGTGAAGTATTTCAGCTAATATCATCCCTGTGGGGTCCTGGGAGGTTCTTGCTTTCCTGGTATCTGGGGCTTTCTGGTTACTATTCCCAGTTACTACTCACCCACCATTGCTACTCAGCTCTATTCAAATTCCCTATACTCTGTACATCCCCTCCATCTCTTCCTACACCTGATTCTTCCCCTCTTTTTCACCTCCCCCTCTTCTCTTCCTCCAAATTCCCTCCTGCCTTCTACTTCACTTGATTATTTTGTTCCTCCTTCCAAGAAGGACTGAAGGTAAGGACTGTAAGGAAGGAGTGGGTAGGTGGGTAGGAAAACACCTTAACAGAAGCAGGATAAGGGGGGATAGGATAGGGGATTTGCAGATTGAAAACCAGGAAATGGGATAACATTTGAAATGTAAATAAATAAAATAAAATGTAAACAAAGAAAGAAAGAATATAGTGTTAAATATGGACTGATATCTTTGTGTCTTTTTCCTATTTCTTCACAGCTTTCCCAGTCCCCTTAAACCTTGAAATGTTCTCTTTCCAAGTATTTTAACCAAGAATCTGAAGTATAGTAACCAGTGTCCTTCCCCAGGATCTATCTCCTGGTACTGCCAATGAATATCATAGTTTTAGAATTTCACAACTCTCAATGAAGAGCTGTTACAAAACTCTACAGGAGATATCAGATTTTACTTAAGTAGCATTTCCTCAGCTAGATTTAAATTTCATCATTTTAAAAAGATATTTGTAACAGTTACATACAACAGGAGAGTTGTACACATAAAACCCAGTTGTGCATATCTCAACCCAGGGGTTGAGATAACATACACAAGACCCTTGTATGCTCAAACACTCAATATCCTAACATGGAAGAAGGTGATTAAGAAGTTCAACCCCTAACTCAGGAGATAACACAAATGGATAGCAACCAGAAAAGGAGGAATTCATTTTAAGAGAGTAGAAAACGAGAGGACTAACTCATTGCAATAGATGATGACACATCCAAGAATATATGGGCAGCACAAATTGAACTTGATGGGCTAAAACTAAAGATGGGTTAAAAAAAAAAAAAGAAAAAAGAAACCTGAGTGGATGGCAAGAGGGAGCAGACCTGAGAAGCTTTTGAAGAGGGTGGGGAATATGATCAAAACCCAAAGCATGAAGGTCTTCAGAATCATAAATTATAAGGAAAAGAAAGAATTGCTTGCTTTCCTGAATTTAATTTTTCTTAAACTTGCTGCCATTTGATGCTGGCTCGTGACAATGCCTTTTTCAACTTTGGTTTGGAATTCTTCATCCTCCATTATATTTGAATTTAGTAAGAACCTGTTCCTAACCTAATTTGTACCAATACACCTTTCCCTTTTATTAATTGATTATTTTACATCCTGATCACAGTTTCTACTCCAAGTCTCTTCTCAAGTTCCCTCCTCCCATCCCCTCTTTATCTTCAGAGAAGGGGAGGCCTCCCATGGATGTAAACCTACCTTGACATATTAAGATACAGTAGGACCAGGTGCATATTCTATAATTGAGGTTAGACAAAGCAGCCCTGTTAGGGGAAATGGATCCAAAGTTGAGCAACAGAGTCAGACACAGCCTATATTCCAGTTGCTAGGTAACTAATATGAAGACCAAGCTGCATATCTGTTATGTATGTGTAAAGGGGCCTAGGTCTGTCCCATGCAAACTCTTTGGTTGGTGGTTCAGGCTGTGGGATCCCCTGTAACTTGATTCTGTAGGTTTTCTTTTGGATCACTCTATTCATTGTCTGTCTCTTCCACAAGATTCCCTGGATTCCACCTAATGTTTGACTGTAAGTCTCTGCATATTTCTATGGGCTTCTAGGTAAAGTGTCTTGGAAGACATTTATACTAAGTCCCTGTCTGCAAGTATACCAGAATATCATTAATACAATCAACAGTTTGTCCACTCACATGAGATGGGTTTCATGTTGTGTCAGTCATTGGTTGGCCATTCCCTCAATTTTGGCTCCATCTTTATCCCTGCATTTCTTTTATGTGAAAAAAAAATTGGGTCAGAAGTTTTGTGTGGATTGGTGTTCCCATCACTTCACTGGAACGGTGGGCCTACTAATTGGCCAATCTTCCTCAGCCCTTAGGGGACTTATAGTCCATCCTGAAATAATTGACCCTGACTATGAAGGAGTAGTAAAGGTCATGGTTTCCTCCCCAAGATAGATATTCTATCCCCTGGTGATAGAATAGCTCAACTTGTGATTTTGCCCAGCAAGCATGCTAATTATTCTGCTATATCCAAAAGAAGGGGAGCACAGGGATTTGGCTCCTCGGGCATAGACTTGACCTTCTTATCCTTAAACCTGGACCAAAGGCCTTTGTTAGAACTAAACTTAGGCTCAAAACACATTCTGGGTCTTCTTGATACAAGTGCTAATCAAAGCATAATAGCCAAGAAGAACTGGCCAAGAGGATGGCCAGTTCAAGCTTCAGGTCAAGCCTTTCAGAGGCTGGGATATACTAACACCCCTAACATAAGTGCCCGTGAATTGCCTTGGTCCTATTCCAAAGGTCACAGTGGAACAATACAATCTTATGTCTTAGAGCTACCTGTGTCCCTCTAGGGTAGAGACTTATTATGAGGAATGGGATTTAAATTGACCAGTGAAGGCTCCTGTTCATCAGTGGTACAAGCTATGATGCAAGATATGGGGTATTTCCCTTCCAAAGGCTTAGGAAAGCGCCTGCAAGGGCGAAGGTCCTCGATCCCTATACATCAAAAACAAGGAAGAGAAGGTTTGGGTTTTTTCCTAGGGGCCACTGAGGGAGGCATACCCATTACCTGGAAGACAGAAGACCCAGTGTGGGTTCCTCAGTGGCTGCTGTCCTCTGAAAAGCTTCAAGCAGCTGAACAATTAGTACAAGAACAACTTTCCCTAGGGCATAGTAAACCTTCAGTGTCTCCTTGGAACACCCCAATATTTGTAATTAAAAAGAAGTCTGGAAACTTGAGATTGCTTCATGACCTGAGAGCTATTAATAATCAAATGCAAATCATGGGTCCAGTTCAAAGAGGATTACCCCTGCTGTCCACATTGCCAAAAGGATGGCCTGTTATAGTGGTAGATATTAAATATTGTTTTTTCTCCATCCCCTTATGTGCTATAGATAGTGAGCACTTTGCTTTTACTTTACCCTCATATAATCATGAAAAACCTGATGAAAGATGAGTGGATAGTTCTCCCTCAGGGAATGGCTAATAGTCCAACTATGCATCAGTTATTTGTAGGACAGGCCTTGGCACCAGTGTGACAAAAGTACCCCCAAGTGAGATGCATCCACTATATGGATGATATCCTATTATCCTGTAAAGAGGAGGTGATGCTGCATGCTGGTTATGCAGAGTTGAATCAATTTTTAAAACACCGTGGCCTTGAGATCGCCCCTGAAAAGGTTCAGCAAGATGAGGTTGTTCAGTATCTGGGGTTGAAAATAAGCAGGGATAAGTTTACCCCCCAGAAGGTAGAATTGAGGGTGGATTGTTTAAAGACATTGAATGATTTTCAAAAGTTGCTAGGGGATATAAATTGTATTAGAGGATATTTAAAGATTCCAAATTATGAGATGAAGCCCTTGTATGATATTTTAGTAGGAGATTCAGCCTTGGATTCTCCTCGCCAGTTGACCCCAGAAGCCAGGAAGGCATTGGATAAAGTAGAGCAGGAATTGGCAAAGGCTTTCCTGGCAAGAGTGAAAGACATTAATGCAATTTATTTATGTATACTGAGTACCTTGAGACAGCCTACGGGTCTGCTTTGGCAAGGTGGGCCATTGTTGTGGATTCATCCCAAGATACCCGCATCACAGACAGTGGAACATTTTCCTACCGCAGTAGCCTCTTTGGCTCTGTTGAGAATACAGCAATGTTTGCAGTTTTTTGGGGTCTCCCCTCACGTGATTGTGATGCCCTATAATGCTAAGCAAGTGGGGACCCTATGTGCCACTCTTGATGAGTGGGCTGTGTTGCGCTGCTCCTTTGCAGGAAGCATTGATAACCATTATCCAAAACACCTTCTGATGACCTTCTTTCAGGAACATCCGGTGGTATTTCCAAAAATTACTGCAAGTAAGCCTATTTATAATGCTGCCAATATTTTTACTGATGGATCTAAGACAGGATGCGGTGCCTATGTGATTAATAATGAGGCTCCAAAAATATTTCAATTTAAACCTGGTTCACCACAATTAGTGGAGTTTAAAATTGTTCTGCAGGTATTTGAAGATTGTGATTTCCCTTTTAATTTGGTTTCTGATTCGTTTTACGTGGTTAATTTGGTGAAAGGTTTGGAAGTTGCTGGGAAAATAAGATTGAATAGTCCCATACAACCTTTAGTGATCCAATTACAACAATTGATATGGCAGCGTAGAGCACCCTTTTTTATTCAGCATATGAGAGCACACACTGGACTACCTGGTCCAATGAGTGAAGGAAATGATATAGTGGATCGCTGTTCCCACATATCTTTTGCCTTTTTACAAAATGTGAAAGAAATTGCCAAAGATTTTCATGCAAAATTTCATGTGAATGCAAAAATGTTGCAGATGAAATTTGGATTGTCTCGTGCAGATGCACGACATCTTGTTTTACAATGTCCCACGTGCATAGAATATGTGCATCCCCCATCTCTTGGAGTTAATCCTCGAGGTCTCTTGCCACTTAAAATCTGGCAGATGGACGTCACACATATTGCAGAATTTGGAAAGCTTAAATATGTTCATGTTTCAGTAGATACCTGTTCAGGCATAATTTTTGCTACCCCTTTGTCTGGAGAAAAGGCTTGCAATGTTATTCAGCATTGCTTGGAGGCTTGGGCAAGTTGGGGAAAGCCTTGTCAGTTAAAGACGGACAATGCTCCTACCTACACAGCACAGTCTTTTGAATCCTTCTGTAAACAGATGGATGTGCAGTTGAAGCATGGATTGCCATATAACCCACAAGCTCAAGGTATTGTGGAATGTGCACATAGAACTTTGAAAGAATGCTTATTAAAGCAAAAAGGGGGAATAGGCCAAGGCCGTACCCCCAAAGAAAAAATAGCTTTAGCTCTTTTTGTTTTAAATTTTTTGCAATTGGATCAAGATGGTCACTCTGCAGCGGACCGACGTCAGGCCCCCTGTAGTCCTATGAAGGGTTATGTGAAATAGAAGGATATTTTAACCGGTGAATGGAATGGCCCAGACCCAGTGTTGGCATGGGCGAGGGGATCTATTTGTGTTTTCCCGCAGAGTGCTGAAAACCCAATTTGGGTGCCAGAACGTCTTGTACATCGCTGTGATCGTCAGGATGAGGTCAATATACTGCCTGTACCTCCTGGGGATCCTGATTCAGCTGACAGTGGTTCGAGTGGAGTCCCGGTGGATACTGTCAGTTTTTCCAAAACCAATGCCAATTTGTCATGATGCTTAAGTTTTAAGTCTTGATCTTTCCTATTTGCCCTGGGGTTCCTGCTGATTTTAATTTGCTGTATTAGCCTCTGGTGCATCTGTAAGATAAGGTGATCACAAAGGCGCACTAATGTTATGTTGCTACAGTGGAAGCTGGGCAGTCACTTCAAGTGTGGCTGTCAGTGCTGAAGAACAGCCTCTTTGAGTTTGCTTGCTTCTATTGACAGAACTTGCTATGGCCCCAACGGCATAGGGCTCAGGTAGGCCAATTGCCTAAGACAGAGGCCATGCCGACAGGGGATACCAACTTACCCTGGGCCTTAGCAGGCTTGCGCTGCATGTGTGCTCAGTGACGGGTTTGATGGTCTAGCCTAGAGAAACTTGGCCTATGCAGCTGTCATGTGTGAAGCGCTGGTTGCAACTCATTCCTGCTTCAATAAAACAAAAAGGGGGAACTGTGGGAAGCCACAGCTGCACCCCAGGGGGCGCCTGGCACTCCGCCCCCTCCTCAGCTCCACTTAGTAGTAAACAAGACATATATGGCCATGGCTTTAGCCTTGGCCACTCCTCCCTTTTGTGAGCCTATTGGCAGTGCCCACTGGCAGACAGCGATTGGATAGCTGGAACCCAAGGGAGGGGCTCTAGGAAAGTCAGTTTGTAAGCAGCTAGAGAACGAGAGACAGAGAAGAACTATGTAGCAGCCCAAGAGCTGTGTAAAAGGCCTGAATAAACTGCAAAAGGAAGAGCTCGTGGTCATGTCCTTCTTGCTGGTCGAGGGGGACGTCACAAGAATCAGATGAGTATTTTAGGACAGTCATTTTTTACTATTAATATAGTATTAATATCTTACTGTTTAATGGGCATGTGAGAATCTTTTTATTATCTAATTCCTTCACCAATTTCTTTTAGACTTTTTTAATCAGACAAATCTTTCACTTCTTGGTTAGAGTTACAACAAATCTATTTTATAATTTTTAATGTTACTGTGAATGGTGTTCTTTCTCTGATTTCCTTCTCAGTATGTTTGTAATTTTTACACAGAAGGAATATTCATTTTGTGTGCTAATTTTATATGCTGCTACTTGTTGAGTTTATAAACTATGAGTTTTCTTGTGGCATTTTTAGGATCACTTATGCTTACTAGTCTTCAATAAAAGATACTTTGACTTCTTCATTTCCAAATTGTTTTACCTTGTTCTCTTTCAGTTGTAATATGCATGGTAGTTTGCAAGTCTAGTATGAAACAAGAGTCCCTTGAGTATGATCAAAGATGAGCACAGTCAACTTTTGGTACCATAATAGTTCACAGGAAACTAGATGATGGGCAGTAAGGATACTGTAAGGAAATATCTGGTGATGCAATGATAATCATACTTGTAGAAAGAGGCAGTAACTTGTAAAAAATTATTTACTTAATTCAGTATGGTATGCCATTTAATAGGTATGCAGAGTTTTATTATAGAAATTTCAAACCTTCACATTTCAGACTACAGTTGATTAAGTCTAAATTGAAGACATTGAAAGTAGAAAATGAAAAACTAAAGAACGGAATTTTATATTATATTTATATTTCATTTGTTTTATATTATAGTAGGAAAATGGTTTTGTCAGACTGAAAATATATGACTTGTTCAAGTCAAGGATCCTGCATGAGAAAATCCTAGAGACAAATAACAAGGCATAAATTGTTGAACTTTAGAAAGCTCTTCATAATAACATGTTTTCTTTCTGAGAAACTAAATGAAAGACCAAGATCTATGTTCAGTTGTGGAGTAAAGAAAATAAACCTAAGTCTAATCAAAGAGCTCTTGCATATTACTCATATAGAATTGGCACTTATTGCATATATTATCATATCTTTCTGTACTGGTCACTGTTGTACTTCTTAGGTGTTGCAGGTTTGTATAACTATCAAATGCTTGCCCATCAAGTCAACTTGCCTCCTTCTTTTTGTACCTTAGAAACTGAACTTCAAGTTAGAGGCTTTTAAGTCATATCCAGTTAGGATCAGTTGAATTCAGAGACATCCCTATGATCTTTATTTGGCAACAGGCACTCAAGCCCTCAACCCTGAGAGAAAGTCAAGGACTACGTCAAACATTAGTAGTTTGGGGAAAGTCATTTTAAATACTTTAAGAATAGGAAACTTTTCTCTCAACAGGACTGAAGTCATGGTGCTAGAAATCTAGTCAGATTTATGGGTAGTAAGGTCATGGATCTGAAAGTTTATCACACTAATTTTCTAGATCAGCTCAATTTCTTACAGCAGCATTCTAAATATTTTTCTTATACCCACAAATAAGTGAAACCATCACACCTCATCAAAGAATCCTCTTTGTACAGGAAATGGAGATCATCATAGAAAACCAAAACTGGACACAATGAAGAGATCAGTAGATTCTCTGAACACTAAGGTCTTTGAACATTCACATATTTTTAAAACTGTGATTCACATTTAATTTTATCTATGTGATGATTAATGTTGATTGTTAATGGAATTTTATTTAGAACTATCTCTGACAAAGGATTCTGGGCATGACTCTGGGGGTACATTTAATGTCATTATTTTCTATCTATGCTTAAGTAACTGATGTGGGCAAACTAACAGTATAACTGGGCTGTACTATTCCTTTCAGGGTTCCCAGATAGTATAAAAAGAAGAAGCCCACTGAATACGAACATTCCTTATCCTCTGCTTCTCAACTAGTTGAATGACTTCAGTAGCTACAACCTCCTGATGTCAGAACAGCTGCATGATATCTTGATCCCTCAAATAATGATCTACTTTTTCTAATATAAATAATTTTCTAGAGTACCTTTTCACAGAAATAGCATTATAAATTTCTTTCAAAAAAAGGGGAGGTTGCCACAATGCCCATGAGCAAGTCTGGTTTTATTGCATTACCAAACAGTCAATTCATATTCATGGAGTCTGTTTTATGGTGAGAATCTGGAAGAATTTGGTCAGATAAATCCCCAACTTTCATTTAGTGAACAGTACTTATAATGCCACTGTGACTATAATTTGGAAGAAAAATTAATAAATTGATTCTAGTGGATGTATCACATGAATACAGGTCCCTGAGTAACCAAGGTGGAGGAGAATACTGAAAATGAGATTTTTCAAAGACTATGGGGAATCTGTAATCAGGAACATTAGAATCTAAGCAATAACAATTTAATACCATTTATTATAATAGATTAAAATATTTAATACAAAACAAAATAAATATAGTGAATGAAAATATTAGTAACAAATAAATACTCTTAAATAGAAAACTCAAGTTGTTTCTTGTAATAATTCCTTGTGATGTGCTAAAGTGTGAGGTAGAAGGGAACATTGAAATACAGTGACTGACACCTTCTTTAGTCATGAAGAAGTTTGTCTTGTGGACAGTTAGATGTTGAAGTTCTTTCCTTGTTCCCTGATAAGTGAAACATAAAAATGTCATCATTAGGTAAACATTCTCAAATGATAGATTCACCCACTACAGATAAGACTAGTTTTTCAGTACATTTTCTCAACTCTACATAAAAAAATTAATTGAGTTAACAATATATCTGATTTTGAAAGGTGTAACCTGTTGAATCAGGTATGTTTTAGCCTCTTTATGATTCTTCAAATGTGTTGTAGTGGATCCCGTGCAACTTCATATTCATATCAAATGCTAAATATTTGGCAAGATTATCTCTCAAATGAAATTAAGCAAACATCACTGTTTTTGTATAAGGATGGGAAAGCTTGTTGGCATATGGTTTAACCTTTTACTGTGTTTGATGAATTTTTAAATCAAATAATTGTTTCTAAGTGATATTTTTAAAAA
>JADRCC010503349.1:2459-17169 GCA_019843855.1 Hylomyscus alleni
TTTTATAGCCGGTCGGGCATACCTGACTGTTGCCAGGAAACTGTGGGGCAGAATGCTAACAGCAGTAGCAAAATTACAGTTAAAAAGTAGCAATGAAATAATTTTCCAGTTGAGGGGTCACCATGAGGTCCTCCACATTAGGAAGGTGAGGAACCACTGCTCTGAAGTGTGGTGCTTTCTGAGAAGGGGAAGTGAACACAAAGTCCCACCCCTACCAAGAAGCTATTATTGTATTTGTAATTGATACCCGCTAAGGCAGAGGGAACATCAGTATTCTCCACGGGAGTGTCACTGGGTGCATGAACTTCTTCAGACTAAGCCACTCTCCTTTCTGTCTCCTTCCTGGGAGGACTTCATTCTTGAGGAGTCCCAAACATATCCCATACCCAAGAGGAAGGAAAGATACACAGAGAAACAGGAAGGGTGTTGAATCGAAGGCCTCTGGGTCATGCCGAATTTTAATTAAATAACTCTGCTTTGTTTTCCTCTTGTTAATCTGCCTTTTTGTTATAGCCTGTGATGTTGACCTTTAAAAGGAAAGATGCCACACCATCCTGCCCTGTGATTTGTATAATCAATGGGTGAATTAACTGGCTGATTTACTTTACATGTCACTTCCAAGTAAGGGATGGAACCAATTACTTCAGATCAATGTGGATCTGTGATTGCAGACCAGGATTCAGTCTGATGCTGATGGGACCCAAGTAAAACGTGTCCGCCTCCCCCTGCTCCCCAAATGATACTAACTGAACCAACTTCCTGTTCAAGTGCATTGAATTGCAGACACTGAGGGGAGCAGATCTCTTCCACATTTCAGCCTCCTTCTTTGACTTCCAACCTTTTCTTTTTAACCCCGGGGCCTGCTTCTCCCAGCTCTGCAGGCTGTTTTCCAGCCCACCCGGTCCTGTTCTTTAATTGGCTGGGATAACCAAGTTAGACACTCTTCTCACACCTTCCCTGTCTCACTCCACTTTCCTTTTATTCCTCCCAGAGTAGGGCCACAGCTACTCAGGAGGCAGGGCTCCTCCTTGTGAGTTAAGAACTCTTAAGTAAAGTGTTCTGGGTCCTGGAGAGAAAGAACTTTCCCCTCCCGCCTGCCTGCTAATCCCACTCCCAGCAGGTGGCCTGGTGAAGCTGTCTTTTATTCAGCACAACTGCAGACCCAGTAACAGAGAAAGCACTTAAACCGAGAAGGTGCCATCCAGTGTGTGTCCAAGAGTATGCTTTGGAATTTCATCTATTTCTCTTGAGTTTCATGGAGCCCTTCATCTGCTCGTTTGCTAATTCCCTTTTCTATCATTCTTTTTAGTCGAATGAAAGATTCTCCACATTTAGGAAGCATTCTAATGGTAGATTTTATAAGACACACATATCTGGGCGTTAAGAGAAAGAGAAATGTTCGGAGAGGCACACCCAAGAGTATGGAAGTGGTCTTCCCTAAGAGACAGTCACACCTCACCTACCGTACACAAGGTTTGTACAGGTTTCAAAGCTATTATCTTCTAAAAGTGGCAAAGAAACCCAGATGACATCAGAAGATGACTCCTAGGACACCCAAAAGCAACAAAATTGATGAGGTAATCTCCGGTTCACAGGGGTAATGGAATCTAGGAGAGTCTCGCTCTCAACAAAGTTAATAGTCTCATTCACACTCCCCAGAAAGCTTGTATCATTGCTATTTTAACATATTGATCTCTGTGTGAGTGAGCATAATATTATCTCTATATCAGCAGCCCTAACAGCAAATATGATATCATCTCTTTACTATTTAGGATAAGTGAACTCTAAGCCGGCTCTAGGGATATCACCACCACCAAAACCCCCTCCCCATCCCAACGTTCCATCCTCCCATCTCAATTCTTCTTTTTTATTGGGGGTGGGGAGGCTTACTATATTGGTCTGGCTGACTTCAAATTCAGATCAGAGGTCAGCCTGCCTCTCCCTCCCCAGCACTGGAGATTAAAGCTGCATGGGCCACCATACCGCACCCACCCAGCCAAAGGGGACTCCAGAGTTATAGATATTAAGGGCGTGGGGGCTAGGACCCCAACATGAGTCCTTTAGAAGATCACTTTTAACCACTGAGCCATCTCTCTAGCCCTCCTCTCAAGGCTCATTCGGCTGCCCACCCTCTAAGTATCTGGATGTAATAGATTTAGTGAGCTTTCACACAGCCATTTATTTCACACATAAAGACCTCCCCCTCCCCATTCAACAGTGATTTCCTCCAAAATCAGAACTATACCTCTCTTACAGAATTCTTCTTTTACACAGTTTCGTCTGGCAACCAGGATCATTAATTCGGGGTGGCTCTGGTTCAAGCACTTAAAATGGTGATATATATATATCATATATATATATATACATATATATATATATAACATCACACATATATATCATATATATCACATATATCACATATATATCATATATTAAATATATATATATATATATCACCATTCACATTCTATGTGATATCAGGGTAAAATTTCCAAACTTCTCTCATTCATAAAATAAATCACTGTGCTTCAAGCCATCTGTCCTCCAGAATCACCCAGGAACTGCTGGTTCCCGTGCCTCCCACCACAAGAAAGCCTGACTTTCCTGTCCAGGACGAGAGCCTAAGTACAGCTAATTCTCAAAACTCCCCAGCAAGTCTGTTGAAGATAAATCATTCTCTGAAGGGACAATGATTGATTGGTTCTACCAGGTTATTGTTTGAATATGAGCTTTAGATGGAAGGTCCCAAGAATTAGTGGGGTTCTTCTTATCTAATTCTTAACCTCTCTTTTGTTGCTTCCTAGAATTGCAAGGGGAAAAAAGAATAATGGAATAAGGTCATCTTTTCTTGTGAGCCTTCCCCAATCATGTCCTGGAGCACAATGTCTGGCATAAGGTGGACATGTAAGCGCCAGCTGTGAAATCAATACAGTTTGATGTGTTCTCTAGAGTCTATCTCCTATATGGTTACAATATGGGCATCTTTGAGCCCTGACTAGATCTGACCCAAGGATACTTAAAACTTGCCCATTAGCAAGCAAGCAACACCAACCCCTTCTCCACTTCCCCTGTAAATCCTCAAGCCAATTGCTTTCCTTGGTTCCAAGGAAAACATTTTGACATGTTCAATATGAAATATAGTCACCAAGCCAAACAAGTCTAGGCTTGATCAACAAAGGACATTAACATGGCTATAGTGCCAGAGAGCAACTGTACTGACAGCCTTTCAGCTTCTGCCAGGTATCAGACAGCTTAGGTTCTTTATGTCTTGGCCTCCCGTATCCACCACTCTGAAAACAAGCTTTGGCCTCCTGCAAAGCATCTCAGTAGGAGACATTATGCCTCCCCAAGGCAACACTCCCATCCCCCTCAACCTCTACCCACAGGAATCTAAAGAAGAATCCTTGGGAACAATCTAAAATCTCACCAACAGCATTATCTAGCATGAATGCACGAATGACTAACAAGTCTCTCCGTCTCTCCGAAGCTGGGAGATAACATCTCCATTGTAAACTCTTCCTCCTTCGAAGATGGGTGGCTTCAACAGTCAAAATGATGTCATGTTCTGGCTGTACCTTTTCTTTGGCATTAGCAAAATCAACCCACAAAATCGTGCATTTTGGTTTCATATTAGAAGAATAAAAATGAATTATTGGGTCTGTGATTCATGTCTTCCATGTCCATTTTAAATAAATACTAAGCATTTTTTTTTTCAATCTGAGAAAAAGGAAAAGAAGGCAGACATATCTGGACTGAGGTTTGGCTGATGAGTGACTAGATTCAGAATTATTTCAAGTATTTTTTTTTTAAGTTGGAAAGCATTCGAGATTGTTATATAAGAAAAAGAAGAGATGGCTAGTCTTTGTCATGTTCATAGAACTTCTACTACATTTTGTTGCTGCTGTCATGGATGCATGTGGATAAAAAAATTAACATATCTTAACCTAATTATAATACAGCAGCAGCATAGTTAAAGCTCCAGGCCTAGGTTAAACACACACCTTTCTCTAGCTGTTATGCTACATGTTACTCTTTTCTATTAAGCATTTCAGCTCAAAAAGCTATTGCTCAATAATTACCATATCAATGGACCAAATAGACAATACATATGTATGTAATACGCTGCAATATTATTAAGATAATGCTGTTCCTATCATACTTTAATGGAGTGACCATAACTAGCACTAAAGAAACATAAATGCAGCTTTCCAAAAAGATTTACTCCCAAGAGGTGGCACTTATTGAAGAATTGAGTACGTTAATCATATTTAAATTTTTACATTTGATTATAATGTCTGAGACTTGGTAAAGGAGGGCAAGACGTTTTGAGAAATAAGAGAAGACCAGCTCACTCCATTACATCACAAGCATTATTTGTATTGTGTCCCAAGCTCTCTAGTAACAGAAGGTTATTTAGAAAGCGGAGACTCCTAAAGATGTGATATGCAAGTGAGAGACGTGCTAGAGGGACTCATTCTAAAAATGTATTCATGCCTCAAAACATCTTACATTCCCCCAAATTTACAATGTTTGCCAATTAAAATTTAAAGTTTACGGCTAGGGATATAGCCTAATTGTGCCCAGCATACGCACAGCCCTGGATTCCATCTTTAGCATAGTGTAAACTGAATGTGGTGGATGCGAAGGATCAGATGTTCAAAGTCACGTTCTTGCTTACATTGGGAGCTCAAGACCAGTCTGGGATAGAGACCCAGCCTCATATAATAAACAAATCATAAAGTTGGTAAGATGGCTCAGCGGGTATGATCAAAGAAAAAAATCTGCATCAAAATCTCAGGCATGGGCGGCAAGTGTGAAAGGGCTCAGAAAAGACAGGATTGACGTGCCTACTCCTTCATAGCCACAAAACTGGCTAGATGGTGTCATCTGTTTTGTTCCCAAGTTCTAATTTAGTATAGCTCATTCCTGAGATTGTTGACTTTATCTTTGTGACTTGCCGTGTTGTGACCCCATTTGAGTATCTTCCCATTTCTCTGATCTACCACAGGGCCTGGAACAAATGCTGGCTCATGGCAGGCACACTATGAATACTTGCAAGGTCAATCCAGTTGAAGCAACCATTGGCAGAACAGACCGACCTCTGGCCAGATGTGGAGCATCCGTTGCAAAATCTGGCTTGTAACCTACTAAATTCTGTCTAGCTGCTTCAAGATAGGAATGTTCATCTTTCTGCCCCACTAGGCTAGGTCTGTTCATGACTACTTGAAGGGGGACCCAGTCCACGAGTACTCAGACAGAAAGATCCTTGGGCAAGCCTGGCAAGAAGCAAGAGAGTAATGTCAGAGAGGAAGTCTTTGGGACACAGATTGGTGGTGGAAGGTTCAAAGTCCTCCCTGTGAGCAGCTGGTATGCAGCAGCTGAGAAAGACTCCGTGTAGGGAAGATGATTCTTGTCCCTTCATCTCCCTGTCCATGGCCTCATTTCTAGAAACATTAGATTTGAGTCAAAGTTTCTAAAATATATTGTATCCTAGAATCTGCCTTAACCATCTCTAATAACCAGCAAAAGTTTACATGCCTTAAGGAATATACAGAGCCCAAACCACCAATCCAAATGTATTTTTGACCCTAGAATAGCATCTTTCCTAAACATCACTCATAAATGACTACATGTAGTTATACTCAAGCGGAAATCTGCAGTAAAGTCAAAAGGCACCACTTTTCTTTTACATGTGAAATATTAGTGCATGCAGCATATCAGAAACTTAGTGAACAAATGTGATTTTCACAGATTCACCTGAGTATGCCTCTTAAATTGTTTCAGGTTTTTTTCCACCTGGTATTAGAGGTGTTCAGGCCAGCTCCTTACCGTCAGAACTCGGGTGACACTCTGCTTCCAGAGTTGTCGCCTGCCGATCCTAAACATCCCAGCAATCTGTCTGCTTTATGCAATGTCCCAGAGTCAACTCTTCCAGAATGTTGTCTAACTCCAAAGAAAGCTCTTCTTCCTCTAGTGGGATTTCACATGCAAAGACTCTAAGAGGGTCACAGCGTCACACTGCTGTTTCTCATGCATGTGAGTGAGTGATTCTCAATATTCCCAGAATTGAGACTAGAAGTCAGTCCATCTGTGCTGCTCATAGATCCCTCCCAGAGTCTCTGCCCTGGGGCCTTTTCTCACTTCTGTGGTCCTTCCGTTGTTAGGGTAATACTGTTTCCATGCTGTGCCGTTTAAGCACGCCTCTTAATCATGTTTAGCAACAAGAGAAAGCAATTTAACTGCTTGGTTGCAACCACAACTTCTAATGTTCCATTCTATACACTGCCCAACAATAAGCTTTGAGTCAATAAAGGAGTTTAAATTATTTCTCTGAACAATGAGAAACCTTAAACCAGATCAAAGCAGAAGGCAGACAAGTCAAAGCTCTGGATATATTGCTCAAGTTAAGAAATTCAGTCTTACTTTGTCTAAACAACTTTGTGTGCACAATTAACTGCCAGCATGGTGACTAATTGTGACTAATTGCTTGATAGGCTAATTGTGACCCAAAGGAGCCATTTTCTCTCCCATAAAGAACAAGCAGCCTATTTCATATGCAAATGGAAAATGGTGTCCATAAATTACTCCTGTTCACATGGCTGCCCAAGCGTGGAAAGCAAAGTATTGCATCCCATAAGGCTAAACATCTAGATCTTCCTCTCTGCACAGATGAGATGGCAAAACATGGCCGAATACTTGAGAGATCTCTCACCTACGATTCCTCCCATCAAAGCACATAAATGGCAGAATGTTTAAGGTCAATGTCGTTGGATCATTGAAATCCTTGGGATTTAAAATCCAGCAACTAGCTAGGCAGCGGTAGTGCTCACCTTTATTCCCAGCACTCAGGAGGTAGAGGCAGGCTGATAACTGAGTTCCAGACCAGCCTAATTTACAGAGGAGTTCCAGAACAGCTATGGCTATATAGAGAAACTCTGTCTCAAAAAAAAAAAAAAAATGAAAACATAAAATAAAATCCAGCAAATAAATCCTATCAGATTATTCAAAGATCATCAAGAAATTGAGGAGTATCCTGCTATTCAACCTCATCAGAAACAGAATTGACAGCCAGGGTTCTACCTTGATATCAGGACAGGTAATTCGCCTAACCAACTGCCAAAGTTAGGGTGTGGCCTCCATTTGTAGTGTTAATACAGACACAAACATTTGGAGCTGAATATTGATGGCAAGCAAATAACAAAAGCACATAAAGTTAGAAGTATAGGCACAGAAGAACTTTCTATTTTCCCTTGGGAGTTCACTGTTTGAGTCTGACAAAGGCAGTAGACAGATTGACAAGGGAGAAGCCATGCAGAGTACTGCCCACACAGGAACCACACAGGTGCCCAGCAGTTCAGTAAGATTTAGAAGCTTACATCTGTTCTTCTTAGAGGAGAGAGAAGAAGTATTGGGCAATTTTAGCGGAAGAGTAAATTATTTTTAGCAGAGATGAATTGACTCAAAGAACAGACAATGCCTTGGGGTAATGCTCCTGTGGTTGTCATCACTCCTGCCTGCCATTTGCATCCATTTCTTCTTCCTGCTGAGATGGCTGGGGAAGGTATTTGCAGCAAATAATGTCTCCTGGACTATGTGGTCCTGAAGGTAGATAAGGAGAGAGAAAGCCCTCACTGAATGTGCGGCACTTCACAAGTTCTCACTTTAAACTTCAAAGCTGTTCATTTGGGAGTATCATCTACTGAGCCAACATTGTATGTGAATACATTGGGGGACATTGCAGACTTAACACAGAGCCTCATGCAAATGAAACACACACTTTGCCTGAGTTATACCAGCCCCAAGATAATTTTAAATCAATGTCTGTGTGTTGATAAGGAGCTGTTGTTTATTGTTATAATTGCAAATGGTGACCACAAGTCACGGGAGACACACAGACCCAAGGCAAGATAGTCTGATCATCCCTGCTTAGCCAGTCAGATCAGTTCCAAGAACACTGTCAACATGTGACCCTCAGGAGAGAAGTAAGGCTCCATTAAGTAACGTTCATCTTTCATTAGTATATTTAACCAGCGCTACCTCCATTGTGAAAGAGGCACCACCCACCCACATCTCAGCAGCAGCCATTCACCATGTGATCTCCTGGGGCCATTACTTCTGGGGACATTTTCTACATGTGACTAGTACCATTCATTTTGTGTTTTGGCATGCATGTCTATAAATCTCCTGAGGTTTCATGGCAAACTTCAGAGTCTTCAGCCACTGCAATTCAATCTCAACCCCTTTGAGCTAAGTAAAAGAAGGCTGGTAGCTTGAAGGATCTTCTTAAGGATCCCTGAACCTAAAAGAGATGCCCTGAGAGCTGCCACTAAGTAGAACAAACAGAGCAAATGTACAACCAAGTTACCCACTCTCAAGGCGTGCTTATTCTTTTTATTTCTGGTGGTTGGAAGAGTTATCCAACATTTACCAATAGCAAAGTCAGGAAGGTTCTTTCACAAGCACATTCCACCAGGCGATATGTAAAAATGTGCCTTGTAGGCTGAAAACAGTTAGCCATACAAAAATCCTGTGTTAGGAATGATGGGAAAACAGAAACAGGAAATGGTCACATCCAGGCAGAAGATGTCCTCTGGAAAATCCAAATACCTTCCAAAAATGTGTGACATTTCACCTTTGTTCATTCACTCATCCAATAAATGTTTGTGTGTGTCTTTCATGAGATCAGACATTGAACTACATGTTACAGATAAAACGACTAATAAAATACACATTTACACAATCATCAAAAGCTATTAATTGTGGAACTAGAGAGATGGCTCAGCCCTTAAGAGCATTTGTTGTTCTTCCTGAGTATCTGAGTTGAGTTCCCAGCTCCCACATTAGATATCTTAGACCACCTATAACTCCAAGGGATCAGGTGCCTTCCTCTGGCCTCCATGACCTCCCCACATATGCACATGTATGGCATATACTTGTACATATAGACACACACACAAAGAAAAGTAAATCAACCTTTAAAAATTAATTGTAAAATGTGTAGTTATTCCACATTCAGGAAAAAAAAAACATAAAAAGGCACTGACTTTTATATCCTCAAATTTGATCATGCATTCCTAATTTACAGCTCTTAAAAAACAAAAATATGCCCTGGGTGTGGTAGTGGCGGCAGAGAAAGTATACAAGTATACACCTTTAATCCTACACTCAAGAGGCCAATGCAGGAAGATCTCTGTCAATTCAAGGTCAACCTGGTCTACAGAGCAAGTTCCAGGACAGTCAGGGCTATACAGAGAAACCCTGTCTAAAAAAAAAACAAAACAAAAAAACAAAAAAAAAACCCAGAAACAAAAAGGATAAAAGAAAAGAGAAAAAAATTCTACCTTCAAAGAAAGTTAATAATACAAATTGAACAAAGTATCATTTTAAGAATAAGTATAAGCTTTACTTGAACTCGTGTTTAGAAACATTTCCTTTTTACCCTTACATTTCAAAGAAAATTCATTAAGAATTTTTGGGCCTTGGAACCCTGTATGTACTGCCTATCGTCTGTGTCATGAAGTGGGTGATAACAGGGTCCAACAGACCTGGATGTAAATCTCAGCTCTGTTCTCATCCTAACTACACAACATCTGTCTTCTTTCTAGCTATCGTGACAGAACTTTAGTTTGCTAAGTGGTTGTACATGGCTGGACAGTGGTGGCTTACACCTTTAATCTCAGCACTTGGGAGGCAGAGGCAGGTGGATTTCTGAGTTCGAGGCCAGCCTGGTCTACAGAGTTAGTTCCAGGACAGCCAGGGCTATACAGAGAAACCCTGTTTCAAAAAGCCAAAAAAAAAAAAAAAAAAAGAGGTTGTACATATATGTGTGTTGGTCTGTCTGCCTATGTATGGTACATAAGCATGTGATTATGTATATTTACATGTATGTGATCACCCATGTGTGCATTTGTTCATGTGAGGGCAGGAAGTTGATTTCCGGTGTCTTCCTCAGTCACTCTCAACTTTATTTATTGAGTTAGAGTCTCCTACTAAACCCAGAACTCACCAATTCTTGCTAATCTAGCCTCCAACTTGCTCCAGAGATCCCCATCTCTGACTCTCAGGTGATGAGATTATAATTAGCTACTTGCCTGCCTGGTTTTTCAGTGGGTTCTGAGGATCCAAGCCCCAACCCTCTCACAAGTATGCTGAGTGTTCCATCTACTGTCTATTTAGGCATCTCCTCACCTTTTGCTAGGTTTTATAATAGAACTAAAACTATCTGTCTAATAAACATTAAAAACTCTTGTATCATATACACTCAAAAAATCAAACATATTCCCTCATTATTAATCTACAAAAGAATTATAACCATAATTAGCAGCAATAACAACACAAGGAACAAATTCCCAAAGAATGACTTTAACCCACAAATCCTAGCCTAGACCTATTTGGAAGCTTATGTTTCTGACTATGTCCCAAGAAACAGATGAATCCATGCTTCACTTGCTACCATTGATATATTTTCTATGAACGTCCTTCTTTCAGAACCAGGAGGAAATGGGGGATGGGTCAACATTTGGGATGTAAATATGTAATCAGTGAATAATAATAAAATTAAAAAAAAAAAAGAACGTTCTACTGAGGTCCAGCAGAATGAACCTATAAATAATGATACAAGGAACATCATATAAAATTGCAAACCCATTCTGACCTACACATTATTTGCAAATTTTACAATTTGGAAATTGAGTGTGGTTTCCCCACCCCCTAGGAGCTAGAGATAGACCCAGTGTTGTCCTCATGCTAGACAAAGGCTCTACCACTGAGCCACATGCCAGTCCTGCATGGCTGCTTTTTATACTCAGGGTCCTCTAGTGCTTGCTGTTTGCAGGCAATGTCTTGGCATAAGTGCCACCACTGGTACTTGTACAGATCCAGCTGTCACCCCAAATATCGGGGCCACTCCACCACGTTATACAACGGTCCACAAGCCACGAACAGTCCATTTAAGGAAAGAGCATGTGTCCTGGCTGTTATCTAAAAATCTTCACTGACACCTTCTGGGAGGATCAGGAAAACACCAGCATTACAGCTCAGGCACTATTGTCACTGGCTTTGAAAGAAAAGCCATGAAGAGTCTGATTCTAACGTGAATAGGCTTTAGAAGTTTCTCAACAGATTCAATACTTATCTTTGCATGGATCCACAGAGGAGTGTATGAATTTCTTAAGTCTATGTCTAAGTCCAAAAGGGATTTTTTCAACTACGTTGAAATGCAATCCTAAGAGAGCACCTGGTTTAATCAACAGCTGCACCTCAGGGTTGAAGGACTCGGTGGTGTGTCTCTCTCTGATGGTGACTGAGGTCAGGTGAAAGACAGTTTTATAAGCTCTTATGATCAAAGAAATTCACCAAAAGAAGGAGAGCCTTGAAGCACGGTAAGATTTTTAAAAGGCAGGGCATGAGAACATGTCTGGAAAATATCAAACACCAGGCAAGAGGTTGGAAACTCAAGAGAGCCTGTCTCGTGTGACATCTGAGGAAGAGAAACAATTGATTAATCTCTGAATGATCTGGAGGTTGCACATGGATGTCTACCTAAGGGAGAGGCCTTCACAGGCATTAGGAAGTCAATGAAGAATAAATTGGTAAAAGTCTTGTTCAGGAAGATTACACTGGTAGTTGTGTACAGAAGCAGTGCGGTGGAGAGAGTGAAGATGCTGCCCAAGAGGATGAAAAACAAAACAGATTCTATGATACAAGAAAGGTAGTGGTCACTAAGGCTACCCAAAATTGAATAGGCATGCTACATTTTAAAAGTAGGTACCATTTCCTCCACCCAACACTTTACTAGTCCTAGAAACCATGGCTGGGCAGGAGTGAGAAGCAGATCTGTGTACATACACGCTGAAAAAAAAAAGTAAATAAATGCATTGATATAAACTGGCAACTAACAGAAGAGACACACTTTTGCAAAGTGTTGTCAGGCTTAGGTAAGGCAGAAATAACAACAGCTCTAATAGAAGGGGAAACAAGGCGAAAAAAAGCCACTCAGTTTGGAGAATAGATGACAGTGACAAGGCTTCAAGTACTGTCCCTCCTTGCTTTCCTATGAAAATATGAAATGAGCTATGTTTACATGTGACACCTAAAACATGAAGTATCCTTTCCTTTTACTTATGTCTTAGTTTGCTTTTCATTGCTGTGAAGAGGCACCATGACCAAGGCAACTCTTAAAAAGAAAGCATTTCATTGGTGCTGGCTTACAATTTCCGAGGATCAGTCCATTATCATCATGGCAGGAAGCATGGTGGCGTGCAGGCAGACTTGGTGCTGGAGGAGCCAAGAGTTCTACATCTTGATCCTAAGGTATCCATAACGAAGCTCTCTTCTCCAGGCAGCCAGGAGAAGGAAGGGTCTCTTCCACACTGGGTGGGGCCTGAGACAAGACCCAAAAGCCCATCCGACAGGGACACACTTCCTACAACAAGGCCACACCTCCTAATAGAGCTACTTCCCATGGGCCAAACATATTCAAACCACCACAAATATTTTTGGTATTTTTTGAAATTCAAGTGATTATACCATCTCACCCTTCCCGTTCCTCCATCTCATGTACCCTGAACTCAAATTTACGCATTGCTTGTGTTTAATTGTCAATATTAGACATATGTATTACAATATATTAATGATAGAAATATATATATATAATATAAATGATTAGTCCTTAACATATAAATATAACCTGCTCAGTCTATATAATATTACGTTCGTGTATATGATTTCAGGGCTGACCGCTCAATTCTAAGTGTTTTAAATGGAGTTGGACTTGCCACCATTTACATGAATTGAATTTGTACAGCAAAAGATTTTAGGGGTTAAAAAAAAAGAGATACACAATTTTTTTCTAAAATATCCTTTGATCAAAATTCAAGAGAGGAAGATAAAATAAGAGAAAGATCTCAGAGGACACAGAAAGCTGAGGCATTGAGAATAAAGCAAAGGCTGAGCAGTGGAGCCCAGTTCTTCAGGGATATGATGGAGCAAGAGAAGTTCCATACCAAGTATATCCAGGTATGACTTGGAACAATGTATTTTATGTCAGAAGTCTGGTAATGAGGACTGACTTGTTCTGAAACAGACCCAAGGAAACACACTCGGGGCACCCTCTGCGCCTTTCTTCCTGTCTTCCCTGTAACTCTCCAATCATCTCTGTAGAAAGAGTGTTGCCTTGGCAAGGGAAGCTGTGTGTTCTCATTCTGCCTCATCTATGCTGGTTGGTGTGACAGCCCCTTTATAAGCCTCCAGTCATGTTGGCACCATTTCACCCACGAATAACATGTAATGATCTTTTGAGGACCATCCAGCTCATGGGAAAAAAAAAAAACCCAACCGGAGCAAATGAACTCAGATACAAGTGTAGACCGTGTATAAACACTTGCAGCATTGTTTCTTTTTTCCATTATTTATTTATTCACTTTATATCCCAACATCCCCTCCTCCCAGCCCCATTCCTCACAGATCCTCTCCCCACCAACCCTCTCCCCTTCACCTATGAGAAGGGGATCCCCTCAGCATTACCCCACACACACTAGCACATCAAGTCACTTGCAACATTATCTTAACTTGAATGCTATGTGCATCATCCAGTAACTTAGCATAGAAAGCACTGGAAAATATGTGTCACTTGAATCATCTGAACTGAGGTTACTCACTCTAGCACTGCAGTCCTGTATCAGTTACTTTTCCAGCTGATGTGACAAAGTATCTGACAGAGGCAATGTATTTTATGTCACATGGAGGCATTTGGGACTGAAGAGATGACTCAGCAGTTAAGAACACTGACTGCTCTTCCAGAGGTCCTAAGTTCAATTCCCAGCAACCACATGGTGGCTCACAACCATCTGTAATGGGATCTGTTGTCCTCTTCTGGTGAAGACAGTGACAGTGTATTCACATACATAAAGTAAATAAATCTTTTTTTTTAAAAAAAAAAAAAAAAAGATGGGGGCATTCACTGTAGCTTAAAGTTAGGGGGCACAGAGCATCATGGGAAGGAAGGCATGGCAGCAGAAGTAAGAGGTGGCTGCCCACATTGCACCACAGTTCATGTCCTTCTTATGCTGCCTAGAATCCCAGCCAATAGTATGGTGTTGTTGCCCAGGATTAGGGTAAATCTTCACACTTTAATTAATCAGTTTAGTAACTAAATCATAGACATAATCAGGAGTTTGTTTCCATGGTGATTCTAAAATGCATCAAGGTGACGAACAAGATTGGTCATCACAGTCCTGTTACTCCTGTGGTAATATTGCTTTTCCCCTAGAACATTTTTCCTTTCCAGATGCCTATATCTTAAGAAAATGATACACTCTGTCTCATGATATCGTTTGTAGTTCTTTATAAAACTCAGCTCCCAAATCACACAGAACTAAGAGTCCTGAATAAAAATGTGGCAATTAAACTTGAGATGTAGCCAGATATGGTGATGAACATCTTCAATTTCACCACTCAGAAGACAGAGGCAGGTGGCTCACTATGAGTTTGAGGCTAGCTTGGTCTGTATAGTGAGTTCCAGGTCAACTGGGACTGCATAGTAAGACTCTGTCTCAAAAAAACAAAAGCCTAGGGGTATGAATTAATGGGCTTAGTAAAATATGTGTGTCATTCTGCTCTTGGTTTTGTTACTTAGCATGTTTCTAAGGTTGGGCATTCCAGACATAAGAACCTGCTGTCAAAAATGCTCCAAAATCCTTAACCTTTTTAG
>JADRCC010503384.1:0-17269 GCA_019843855.1 Hylomyscus alleni
GTGTTCCATATACAACAGAGGAAAAAAATATGTTTTCAAGCCTTCGTCTGAAGCACCATGAAGTTTCAAAGAAATAAATCAGCATTAAGTGCAAAGATGGTTAGAAATATGTTTTAATATTTTAAAGGTAATACTAGCTGGTTATGATGGTGCATGCTTTGAATTCCAGCATTTGTATGACTGAAATGACATAATAGTGAGCTGTAGGTTTGCTTGGGTAATACAAAAAGGGGAGAGAGAGGAGACTGAGAGAGAGAAAGAGAGAGAGAGAGAGAGTTATCACAAAGAGACAGAGTATGTGTGTTTGTTATCTAGGCCCTAAATTAGATATTTTACTTGATCTTCCAGAAAATGATTTCATAGAGTCTAGAATTTCAGAGACACGTATAAATTAATTTGTTCAGTCATATTTTCAATGCCTGGCACAGTATAAAGTTTCTCCTTTTAATTTGGTACTAACAAAAATGTGAATAGATACAATATTACGTATTTAGACTCACCTGCAAGGGATAAATTAATGTCATTTTCTGTAATTATAGTTGCAGTTGGAAAGCTTAAAGTTCTGTGCTGGGTTTTTTGGTTTTTTGTTTTTTGTTTTTTTTTTTTTTCCAGAAGGAAGGGAAAGGAACGTTTGCCAGCTGCATAAAGGCAGGCATTCCCTTTTGGTCTCCTAAGAGGTTCTTAAAAAAAACATTTTATAAAACCTATCTCTAAATGAATTTAAAGTCTCCATTTATATGACACCAGCTTCTAATTTAAACCCAAATGGAGAAAATAAATTGGGAATAAATTACATCAAAAAGAAGAAAAGAGTGCTCTAGCTTTTCCATAGCCATCTCTCTGGATGCTGCACTCAATAACGCTCCACTTGGGAGGCTCGCATTGGGCCAGCCACTCTCTTTATGACAAGATGTTACAACTTCCACTCAAGAGAACATACAACTGCATAAA
The DNA here is from genome assembly GCA_019843855.1 of Hylomyscus alleni. Taxonomy (NCBI): domain Eukaryota; kingdom Metazoa; phylum Chordata; class Mammalia; order Rodentia; family Muridae; genus Hylomyscus; species Hylomyscus alleni. Next base: position 952 of record JADRCC010503384.1, read on the forward strand.
TAGAAGCTGATAAGTAAACTGAATGTAATCATCCAGTAAGGCTCAGTTCGTTGAACAAAGCTCCATCAAATTATCAACAGCTCTCTGGTAGGACCTCAGTGAAATCAGCCCTGGCTATGTGTAATCCCTTCACTCTAAAGCTCCGTGGGTACAGGGCGTTGAAGTGCCAATCAGGCTGCTCCCAAACTAACCAAGCTCTCTGGAATTCCTCCCTATACTTCACTAGGACAAATGTAGAGAAAACTAAAGGCCATAGGAAGATACAGCAGAAGAGGGAAGCAGGGAGAAAAAAAATATGCTGTAGACAACCGTGACTCCCATTTTTTATTTCACAGTCAGGGTGATTTCTTCAAAACACAGGCAGCTTGGGATGGAGGGAAGAACCAACAGCTAGCTCACTCAGCATTTGAAACGAGTTCCTTTGATGTCTGAGTTTACTCAACAGTTCATGGGTTTAGCAAACTCAAAATATTTTATTAAGAAACTGTTCCAAGAATAAATTTGCACTGGTCATTATTCTTGCCCTTTCCTGCTCGATTGGATAAAAGGGTCCTGAGCTCCAAGAACTCCGACTTCCTCCCGCTTGTCTTATCTCTGTGTTGAATGGAGACTTGGGTTGAGATGTGTCTGCTCTTGCAGGAGTGCTTTTGTATCAGGAACATGTACACTAGGCCCTGTTCCCATCCACAAGCTGAGACATATGTACATAATCTAGACTGCTCTTTTAGGTTCTGCACTTTTATGGCCTATTTTTGAAGATTAACACATTTGCAAGATGATCGACTCAATCTTTGCCTAAATGCAGTGAGTATACAGGAAGTTCACAGAGACAATACATGACCATCTTGCCAGGGATGTGGTTATATATAATAGGGGACATTAAATCTGTATTTTAAAAACATCACCAAATGTAATAGAAAACAAGTCAATATGTGTAATGCTGAAATTTGCGGGGCTTTCAAATTTCTCTAGCTACGTTTTCTGAATGCATAAAAATTTCGGTTTTTCTTTGTCTGTCTGTCTGTTTGTAGCCAGTCATTTGCACTTCACAGTGTATTCTTGCTATCAGTATTAGGTCCTGGTATACTCCTGGCTCTGTGTGTCTTTCCCTTTGAGGCAACCATACATGTGGTAAGAGGTGCAATTCCTTGGATTTTTGTTAATGTATTTATTTCATTCCAGTTTAATTTATTTTAATTGTTGATACTAAGGTGTCTGTAGACATGCTTTATTAATGATGTATTTCAGTTTAAAGTTATGCTATTATATGTGGATATAAATATAGATTTAGTGTTTTACAAAGAGGAGGAGGAGGAAGAAGAGAAAGAAGAGGAGGAGGTGGCAGGTAAAAGGCCACCAACTTCTTAGGTACAGAAACTCTGTTTTGGAAATTACCTTTTGTTGAGTCATCCTCTATGGGCTGTTTGAACAGTGTAATATCCTTGAATGTACACAGGAACAAGACCACCTTCTCATGTTCGTTTCTTATTGGTGCGATTTGCATGTAAAACCAAACAGGGGTACCTGTAGTGGAGAAAGAGGGAGAAAGAGGGCAGAGGGGTGTCAAGGCCACAGCAAGGGTTAGCGTCCCTGAATCTGCCTTGTCTTCTCTTGCTTTAGCACCAAAACAGCAGTTTTGTTACGTGAATAAATACAATGATTTAACCAGAGCTGCTGGTTCAGACCTATGATCAGGCTTATAAATACTGAAGAGGCTGAGGCAGGAGGACCACAAATTCAAGGATGGTCTGTACTACAGAGTGAGATCAAGAGTACACTGGGCAACTTAGTAAGACTCTGTCTCATAAATAATTGAGATTAAAATTAACAATTTAACAAGGGCTGAGGATGTAGTCCAATGATGGAATGTTTATCTTGTATGCATGAGGCCTTGAATTCAATCTCAATCTAAAGCAACCAAACAAAACCATTTAACTCTCTATTAGCTACCAATTGTTCAGATTTAATGAGTGTATTTTTAGACCAAAATATGAGCATTCTAAAGAAAAGTACAGGGTCTCCCAACTTGTGCACACAAGGACAGTCTTGCTTTTTAAGGAATCCCAGTATTACCTTTATGTCTGTGTCCTGAGGCCTTTGACAAACTCATGGAGTGAGATCACTCCTACATGTCTCTCTGGTCTTGTCACTTTGACAAGTGTTTCCAATTAGCTTCAACAGCAACACCTACTGCCCTGACAACTCAGACTCCCAGAAGAGCATCTCAAACGTTGTTTCTGTCCCAAGATCCCTCTCTTCCATCGGGTGGATTTATGTGACACTTTGATGGCTGTGTCCCTGGACACAGGAGATGTCACCAGTACTTGATACCTACTGTATACTGAGTGCTACCTGAAACCTTTAGGGCAATCATCAAAGGGAAAGTAAAATAGCGTGTATGTTCACAGGTTGAGAATCTCCAGTGTCTTGGTGAGCCACTGCCTCTCCTGCCCCTTGAGGCTCAACTGGTCTATATCATTCTTCAAGGAACAGCCACTGCACTCTCCAGAGGGATGAGGGGTTTGCAGTTTTAAAGCTCAGGGTCTGGACAGACCCAAGAACTGACAAATAAATTGCAACAATGGAATAGATGGGGGCATAAGAAGTGACCTCAAGGGAATAATTATCCACACAGTGGCAGCACACTGAAAGAACATTCTATCACGATTAAAAAAAAATAGTAAATAAGTTCATTTTCCATCAGATTTTTATCAAGCAAAAGAGCAATAAAAGTCCTCAAAGTGTCCATGCTTAGGGGCAGAAGGGGTTTCATCAGGTTCAGGATTTGGAGAGTAGATGTGTAGCTGATGAAGCTGAGAACTTAGAGCATCTTAGTGGTCCTCCATGAAAACCAAGTAACAACCTCCTTCATATCTGGATCCAAAACTGGGTCACCTAATGCCACTGCCAATTCTGTTTAAATGGTCACAGTAATAATAGTGCTCTTAAATTACCTGCTAAACCTGGGGAATCTACCAAAGTCACAGAAGGGCTAACTTGTCATTTACACCAGATGAGCTGAGTCCCCCCTCAGCAGGCTCCAGAAGCCAGAGCACTGCAGAGAGACTTATAAGATAACGTTCAGCTCCGGCCAGTGAGTCTCTGTGGCTCTAACAGGTTCATAGAAGGACACGGCCCTTTCTGAGATGATTGCAGAATGAGAAGGGGACTTGGAAACAACTCCATCATCTCCAGGCCAGCCTTCCTCCCTATTTCCTGCTCCTCATGTTACACAGCGTGTCTGGGAACTGTGAGTGACGTACAGTTTTACAAATAACCACTGCCAGACACTGCTGTGTTCATGGCCTGTGGCTGTTCCAACATGGTGAGCTAGAGACAGAGAGGGCTATAAACAAAGAGGAAAAAAAGCATTGAAAATCCTTTTCTTTATCCAGGACCTGCTAGAAATCTGGACAAGAAGAGCTGGTGTCAGAGTCATGCCTTCCTACGGAAACAGCCACATTCGGAATTCTGGCAGAGACGGAGCTAGCTGAAAAGCTGTTTCCAAATATCAAGGTAGAATTTTTTTTTTCAGCTCATAGGCTCAGACTTCCCCCAGAACAGGCTGAATATTTTCAAGTGGCTGTGAGACAGCCTCTGTATTCTAGTTTTAAGGGTCAAATGGACAGGGAGTCTGAGAAGGATGGACAGAAGTGCCTTCCTCACACACCCAGAGCAGGGCCTAGTAACATAGGTAGGTAAACTTTCCTCAGAGTAGGAAATGCCTCCTTTTAGTAGGACACTAAATGGGAAGAAATTGAAAAAGAGGTTACAAACCGAAATGTTAACCCTGGCTAAGGAAATCAGAAATCTCAACTGCCGCATTTGCAAAATGTCATGTAGTAGTGATGGTCAGTTGGTTGGGTGGTTATTTTTCCCCAAATAGGGGCTGTACCATGAGGTTCTGTGTGATGAAATACTTAGCAACAGACTGTGCACAATTCTAGTCATAGAAAATAATTCACAACATCAGCAGATATCTACACATGTGACTGGCCTGTCCTAGGATAATGCCTATGCCCATCACTCTTAAACAGGAAACAGTTCAAGTCTATCTAAAGGTTATATTTGTAAAGACTGACAACAAATAACCATATATCCACCTCACTGATATTTGTATAGTAACTGTAAGAAGGGACTCCTATAATAATGTAATTATGAACATACATTAGCACAGACACTACAGAAAACCTACTCTGGGATTAATTTTAAATTTTTAAAACAAAGTCACCATATAATGTAACAGTCCCATATCTGGGTATTTACCCAAAAGATTTAAAATCTACAAAACATGCACACTCACGTTCACTGCAATACAATTCACAGGAGCCAACGTATGATTGACCTGCATGTACATCAATATATAACTGGATAAGACAGTGAAGTATGTATACAAAGTGAATGCTACTCAGTCTTTAAAAGAATTTCTTGGGCTGGGGAGATGACTCAGTGGGGGAATGTCTGCTGAGCAAGCATAAGGACCTACATGGAAACCCACACAAAAAGCCAAGCATGGCTCTCCATGTGAATCACCCTAGCACTGGGAGAAACAGGACAAAAGGGAAGGGCAGAGACAGAAGGATGAATGGGGCTCTCAGACAAGTTAGTCTATCTGGGAAGTAAGAAACTCAAGAGACCTGGTCTCCAGGGAATACAGAAGGTAAGAGAGGAAGATATCTAATGTCCTCCTCTGGCCTCCATATTCTGTGTACTCTCATATACATATATACACATACCTATACAATACACAAATACACACACATGTACACACAGACATATGCAATACACACATGCACATACAGAGTGAGAGAGTTAGTTTATGTTCTTTGCAACAACATTGAAGGAATAAAAAAATCATCATGCTAAGTACTAAGTAAAATAAGCCAGGCCCAGCAGACCAATATAAAACATGTGCACATTTTAACTGGAAATGAGTAGATGAAAGATATCAGACAGCAGAGGTTCTCAGTTATAGGGTTGATTTAAGAATGCAATGCCTGTGCGACACAAGAGATAAGTTTCTCTGTCTAGGTGTGAGATGTATGGCACAGCATGGTGAATTCGGTTAATAATAACAGCAAACTGCAGACACCAGAGTTGCCAAGAGAGCAATTTCCAATAGTCTTACCACAAAAAGTAAATGTTTGAAGTGTTGAATGTTACTTGTTCAAGTATTCATATTGCATTCCTAAGTCATAGTGTCACTTTGTATACAATAAACATGAACAACCATAATGTTTAAAATAACAATGTGGGACTGGAGAGATGGCTTAGCAGTTAAGCACTCCTTTGCTTTTGCAGAAGATCTGAGTTTAGTTCCCAGCATCCTCAAGGCAGCTCACAACCATCTGTGATCCAGTTCCAAGAGATCTGACACCTTCTGACCTTGGCTGGCACCAGGTACATACACAGTACACATGCAAGCAAAATATTTATCCCTATAAGATATTTTTCACTAAATAAAAAAAATAAAATAAACTTGTAAAAGTAACATGAAATATATGTTTGTTTCCATTCTTCAAGAGGATCTTTGCAAGAGGATTAATTTTTCTGTCTAATTTCACCAGCAACCTCTCCCCCCTACACCAAGAGCAGTCATGAAACATTGTATCTTCTCTAACTTGTTGCTTAGCAGCCATTTCCCAACCTATAAAATTTAGAAAGACCTAGGTCATCTTATGGGTAACAAAAATACCTACGGTTTTTTTTGTACAGAAGAACTTCGAAACAGTTTGACTCGTAGTTGTCAAAAGTCTGCCTGACTTTCTCGATGGTCTTTTTGTCGGTCAGTTCTCCATACATAAAACTGGAAGAAAAAAAGCCTGTTTCATTTTTTGTGTCACAGATCAATCACATCATTGTCTATGACTAAGTATTTATTTTGGCTTAAATGATGTCCCCATACAATGAACTCAAATCTGTAAGCCATTACTTCAGCAAATCTTATTCTGTAACATTAGAAGTTTGTGATCTGTTTTAGGATACTAAAGATGGCAAAATGTTAAGCCAAGTTTTAAACACTGTTGCTAAAACTTCTTGCCAAAGCTTTACTTACATAGTAAAGCAGAGAAGCAGAGAGAGTACTTCCTGATTATAAACAGTTTCCATATGTACTACCATGTACTACCATGGTAATTTCAATTACCATGATTCTATTAAACATATTTCATGTCAATGGAGACCTTAGTTATCATGGTATGTTGACTGCAACTGTGTGAAGTCAAACCACTGAAAGGCACTGGTCCAGCCGCATCCCTGTATTAATTGTTGTGCTCTCTCCAGTTTCAAATGATCAAGCATGATCCAAAACTATTAAATGAAAAATTCTAGAATATACAATTCAAATGTTGAGAACCGTGTATCATTCTAAAAGTGAAAGTTCTTGCCACCCTGCTTCATCAACCACAATGATGTGAATCCCATGTCTTTGCTCAGGATATTCAAACTGTACATGAGTCTATAAACTCTGCTACCCAGTTGGTCTCTAACTCATTGTCTCAGCAAACCAGCCACTTTAGTTTGGCAGCGTATGTTTTCTAGCAACCATTATTTTACTTAATAATGGTCCCCAAATACAATAATAATGACTCTGGAAATTCAGATTTTTCCAAAGAGACGTTACATGATACTTCTTTAGTTGAAAAGTAAAAGTACAGATAAAAAAGATATATTTTAGAGTAGTCACAGCCCAATACAATGCATTATTATAGTTGTTCTTCGTGATTATTATTATTGCTAAAGTCTTACTGTTCCAAATTTATAAATGAAACATTATCATGAGTTCTATGTCTAGGAGAAAATGTGTATGCAGTGTTTGCACTATCACTATTTTCAAAATGCCCTGGGGCCCTGGAACATATACCCCAAGAACAAAGGGAATTATCATGGATAACAGCTGCCTATGTAGAACCGCAACCAATCACATCATGTCCTTCGGAGCCTGTTGGTATCAGTAAATGTATTAGATACTTAGTTCATACAGATGATAGTGAACCAAATAGCTATGCTTCCTTTTTTTTTCTCCTGTGTTACTTCCATGCAACATTTTAAAAATGGACATTAGGAAGAAGAGACATTGAGACTGTGTCCTATAATCAACAAATACTAAATTCCACCAAAAATACTGAAGGATATTTAATAATGGTGAACAGTTGAAAGTAAGTGAAGTCAGAAGAGACCATAGGAATATTGCTATTCCATTTGAGAGATTTTACAGACTTCCAGAGGAATTCCCCATCAACACAAACAAGGAAAATGGCTCATAAACAGTGTGTCCCATAGGAGAATTCCTAAGCCAGTGTCTGGGGCAGATACATGTTTTAGATATGGCTAGAACATACAAAGTAAATGCACAAATAAGGAGTGAGCATCTACATGTCATAAAAGCTTTCTTGTTAGTGGTAGAGGAAATCCTACAATAAGATGGTTGGCTAGTGGCAACAGAAGTGACTAGAAAGGAAGGAAGCTCTGAATGGAGGGAAGAATGGGTACTATTCAAACCAGATATTCACCAGGAAGAGCCAGAATGCAGAGCAGATGAAATGGAGGTACTGTGGGCATGAGGGCAGACAGTTAATAAAGAAGGGACCAAAGCGGCCTATCAACTGCCCCATTACCCAAGCCAAGACCAGTTTGATACTTGGAACATTCTACCACAATGAAAAGATACACAGGAGACCCCTTAACAGCTAACACTGATACCCTGAATTTTTGCTGATGGGCAATCTTGAAGTCTCATTGAGTCTTCAGGGAGGGCATCCTATTACATTGCTCTAGACAGACGAGGAACCATGGTCATGAAGCACCCTCTCTCCTACCTGGGTTGTTGCTGCACATTACCTACCTTCCCCGCACCCAACTTCCTGTGTAACTTCCACTCAGGGTGTGAGGATGGCTCCACCTACATACCATCACTGGAGACTTAACAGATGCACTCTGTACTACACATGAGCATTGCCCCCTCTACCATGGGAACCATGCCACACATGTCTCGGGACCCTCTAGCCTGGGTTCACTGAACATGGTCCACAGAACTTAACACACAGTCCTCACATTTTGCTCCTGTGCTACATTACACTGATGTTGCCTGAGCCCACTAGGTAAGCACTCTTTCCCCACTGCTCTGTGTATCATACCCTCCTTGGCTGCTAGAATAGCCCCACCTAACAGCCTGCAGAGAACAACAGGCTTTATGATCCTGCTTCCAGTGAACTGCACTCACAGCCATTGATTGCAATTGAAGAAGAGACCATAACTCTAGGGGTCAACTTGAACCAAAGCCAACATCATCTACTAAACAGGCTCTATAAGACACAGAATAAGAAAAAGAAATTCTTCAAATATGAAAATCCCTCAGTAGTGGAGGCACATTCCCCATCTCTAGTATGTGATTATCTAAGACTGAAAATCACCATACTCCTGATGTGCACCCAGAGGACTGTGGGCCCCACCACTAAAATACTTGCCCATCCATGGTCACTGCTGCACCATTTACAATAGAACTGATCCCCTAGAAATGCAAATGTCAACATGAGGAAACATGAAATATGAAAATACAAGGTAACAGGATAGACCTAAAAGAGTGCAATTGTTCTCGAACAAGACTCCAGGGAAAGGAAAATAGAAAAAAAAAAATGCCTGAGCAGGAATTCAAAGGAATGATTCTAAGGGCGATCAATGCCATACAAGATAATTTAAATAATTCTCTGAAACAGGAAAATCAATTAATGAAATGAATAAGAATTCATCAAAAGGAACCAGTTCTAAACCTTGGACATGAATAATGAAAGTAGTCAAATAAAAAAGATGAACAAGAGCCTCAACAACAAGCTAGATCAAGCAGAAAAATGTCTGAACCTAAAGACAGAGCTTTTGGAGTACCACTGTTACAGCGAAGAAATGAAAGAGAAAAATCATTAGAAAGAACAAAGAAAGTTTCTATGACTTATGAGACACGTGTAAATGAATAAATGTTCAAATTATGAAGCTTCCAGGAGGTAAGGAAGGAGAGTAAAGAACAGAAAACCTATTCACATAACAAATGAGTCCCAGACCCATCCATTTTCCTGAATATGCCATGATTTCATTTTTCTTTATGGCTGACTAAGATCCCATCGAATATAAGTACCACACTCTTTACCCATTCATCTATCAATAGACACCGAGACTAGTTTCATTACTCAGCTACTGTGAGTGGTGCAGCAATGACCATGGATGGGCGAGTATCTCAGTGGTGGGTTCAGAGTCCTCTGGGTACATGTCCAGGAATAGTGTAGCTCAGGAATATGGTGATTTTCAATCTTAGGCAACCTCCATATTAGAGATGGGGAATGTGGCTCCATTGATAGAGTGTGTCCCTAGAATGAACAAAGCCCTGAGTTTGCTCTCTCAGCACTGCATAAAACAGGACATGGTAGCACATATCTGAAATTCCAGAACCAAAAGGCAGAAATGGAAGGATCAGAAGTTTGAGGTCACTCTTGTTTACATAGTGAGTTCAAAGTCATGCTGGGCTACATGAAACCTTATCTGAATAAAAAAAAAATAGAAAATGAAACTTCCATAGTGACAAAGAAAAAGCTGATAACTTCCTTAATCTTGGAGAGTTACAGACACAGAGGAGACCCAGAAAGCCCAAGAAACCCTAAATAGATTTGACTCAAACACGTCCTCTTCATGGCTTTTCACAGCCAAACTTCCAAATTCTAAAAACATAAAGGCATTCATTCACTCACATTTAAGGTCACCACTATTAAATTTATGGGAGATTTATCAGCAGAAAACTAATAGACTGTAAGGGAATATGACACCATATTAAATGTTAGAAGGGAAAAATTGTTAACTTAGACTATTGCACTGAGAAATGATATGGGAGAATAAAGGCAAGCTAAACAATGTACAAGACCAAAGCCCAAGGTAAAAATTAGGGAATCCATCATTGCTAAAGCAGCCTTAATGAAATGATGCCCAAGGGAAGCCACACCTCAAGTGAAAAAGAATGATAGGTACCATTCTGAAAAGATGCAAAAGACTAAAACCCTCTAGAAGAGCTGTTACATAAAAGATAACAAGAATTGAATCTCACCCACACGGAAAACAACAGAGATAAAGGCCAGAGCCAGAGACTACAGTGTGGCCATTTGATACCAGAACATGAAGAAAATGACACAAATAGTTCTACACATAATGCTAATAACCTTGGGTGCAAACAATATCGTAAGCCCCAAAGAAAAAAATAAATATTGCTGGAATGAACTAAAAAGCAAGACCCAACAATGTGCTGCTTACAAGTAAGACTTACTGCTTCATCGTTGAGGGGACACAGACATGGGCAGGAATGAAACCTGAGAAAGTCACTCCACACCAAGCGAGCAAGAATGGCTATCCTAGACAAGCAGACCATAAATCGAAAATGGTAGAAAGTCACAGAAAGGTGGTATCTGTGTACTAATGAAGGGAATCAACTCAATGGGAAATGTAACATATATTTTCTAACTAATGCTAGAACATCTCATAGAGGTATTACATAGAGTAACCCTGTCTCAAAGAATAAAATACTCAATGTTCCAAAAGAAAGATTGTTATATCTAAAGAAAGAAAGAGGTTATAACACAGTGACTTCTGTGGATATCAAAATCTCACTTCTCTCAATGGACCAATCCTCCAGAGCTCTCATCAACATTCATCAAAGAAGCATCAGGGATGAACAATGAAATAGAACAAATGAACTCAACATAAAAGGCCACTCACGATGGTCTCAGAGCCAAATCTTAGTGAGTGGGGAGGGAGATATTGAGACTGTGTCCTATAAGATCTGGATAACATATGCAATTCACATAGTCCATAGAGTATGGCACATTCTTAGCCAGAGCAATTAGACAAAGAAAAAAATATGATATCCAGACAAAAAGAAAGTTAGAGTATCCTGTTTGGAAACCATAATTTAAAGACCCCATCAGAAGATTAGCAAATATGGTAGCCAAATTTGGTAGTTTCAGGATACAAACCCAATATAGAAATATGAATATTTTTATGTGCTGTAATGAACTTGCTGAGAAAGGAATCATAAAGCAAGCTCATTTGTAATAGCTGTTGAAAATATCAAAAACCTGGGAGCAAATTAATCACAGAGAATAAATGACCTCGACAATGGAAACTGCAAAAGGTTGATGAATAATTGTTGCAAGATACAGACGCTCAAATGGAAAGATCTTACATGTGTGTGAATTAAGGCAATTAATCCTGCTACAATGTCCATAGTACTCAACAAAATATAGAATCATTTTGGAACTTCTATCACAATTCTGTCATTCTCACAGAAACAAAAATTTCCTCTAATTCATAAGAAAGCACACAATACTCTAAGAATTAAAAGCATCTCTAGTATTAAAAAACAAAAAATCAAAAGCTAGAGCCAATTACAATGAGAGGTTGTAATATACACTATGAGACAACAATAGCCACAATAACACAGGTACTACATAAATTCTGACATGCAGACCAGGGGAGCAAGTTCATACATCTATAGCTAATGTCTACACCCAAGGGAGATAGCACACACACACACACACACACACACACACACACACACACTTGTACAATCACATAATCACACAATCACACAAGCTGTCACTCACTGAGACACATGCATACACGCTCACTCATGCATATGCACATGCACACACACAGACATACTTACACACACCTACACAATCACTCACTGAGGCACGTGCATGCACACACACACAGAGACATTTACACACACACACAATCACTCACTGAAGCACGTGCACGCACACACACACAGACATACACTTACACACAATCACTCACTGAGGCACGTGCACACACACAGACATACACTTACACACACTTACACAATCACTCACTGAAGCATGTGCGCACACACACACCATACTCACTCATGCACATTCACTCACTCAGGCACATATACACACATTAGAGAGCATACATAGTAAACAAACCTGGGGAACCATCCATATGCAGAAAAACAAAACTCCATTTCTTTCTCTCAGCCTATGCCCAAATCAACAGGAAATACTATTAAAGTACTAAGTTTGAAGCCTGAAATTGTGAAACATCTAGAAGACAGAGCAGAAACACTTGAAGACCTTAACACAGGATGATGGCCATGGTGAGGTTCTGTAAAGCAGAGCTAACAGTAGAAGCTCCTACAAGCCAACAGTGACGAGAGCTATAGAATCTGAACCACTTTAATCCGACAAGAGATTGCATTCAGAATACATAAGGAATTTAAAACGCTCAACCAAAAATTGAATCCAATTGGAAATGAACAAATTACCTGAATTTGTTTTTCAAACAAAGAAATACAAATGGTTCTACAGCTAGGTGAAGAAGGAAAAAAGGGAGTTCAATGCCACTAGCTATCAGAAATGCAAATATAACCATGAGGAGATCTCATTCCACTCTAATCACAATTAATAAATAATATAATCAATAAATAATAAATGATTTATATTAAACTAGTTCTGCTCAAGGTTGCCCAAATCCTATTGTCAGATGGGCAATGCTACATTGCTATATGGATAGAGCATGTTTGTGTGCTTGCTTATTTGTATTGCAATTTTTCAAGCCCTGACTTAGAGTGACCAAAACATGAAACAGTCATCGAATGGTAATAGAATTTAAAGGAACTCACACTTTAAAAGTAACAATTATGCTATCTAACTTCTGCTCATAAAGAATGCTAAGTGACCCTTTAGGAATTACAACTGACTTCTATTTTAGTTCATTGGAAGGAAAATGGAATTGATTTCATAGCAGTGACCCATCTTTCCTGTGGTACGGAGAGTCCATGATACACCAGCAGATCCCTGCACTTAGATAGCCAACTGCAAAACTATACTTGCCAAGTGAGTCATCAGATCTCTCCTCTCTGATCAAAATGATATTAGTGATAATAGCTCAGGAGTAAATATTAAAAGGATAATGCAAACAGAATCATGAATTGTAACAGGGCATATGATGGCTGGAACACTACAATTTTTGTGAGTAGAGATAAGATATAAGGACACACCCATAGGTCAGCTCTCATTCCTTGCTTTCTCACATTCAAGGATTTAAATCGGGTCATGTTTGCTAAAAGATGGAGTCATATAGCTAACTGGGAAACATACACCCATCTGTGACTTCCTCTTATATGAACCCACGAGGTTAAAGCAAACTTCCTAGCCCAGCCTGCTCTTGTATAAGATTTGAACTCAGAGATAAGATTTAAACTTTTAATAGAGGGGGAAAGTTCTCTTCAAAACTAACCCAAGCATGACCAGGTTTGACTCCACATCTGTTTATCTTCCATTTACATCAGTCTAAAGACATCTTTGAGATATGTGACTTTGGCTCATAGCAGGAGTTCTTTATTCTTGCCTTCTGTCTTCTCTTCTGGAAATCTCACAAACAGTCCTCATTATATTTAACAGCCAAGATAGCTGTAAGGTCGATAGACTTTCAACAGAGAAAAGAACCTTGTAACTCTAAAAGTAAATAAATAACCTAACCATGGGCTCCATCAACCCATCTTGCTTTTCCAATGGTCCTAGACAAAGGCATCACAAACATATAGTCACTACTGACAAAGGTCAACATCTGCAGACCAATCCACATTCCAACAAATGTTTCACCAAAGAACCAACACAGAATGAGTTATGCTGTGACTAAGCATGGGGTTCAGCTTGGGAATGGTTGCAACTGCAGAGTTGGGGTAGAGCATAAGCTTAGATGTGTAGTCAAAAAAGAAGAAAACAAAAAAGCTCTAAAAGAGAGCTAAGAGGGTGCACTGACTGGTTTTGTGTGCCAACTTGACCCAGGCTGTAGTTATCACAGAGAAGGGAGCTTCAGTTCGGGAAATGCCTCCATGAGATCCAGCTGTGGGGCATTCTCTCAAATAGTGATCAAGGGGGTAGGGTCCCTTGTGGGTGGTGCCATCCCTGGGCTGGAAGTCTTGGGTTCTATAAGAGAGCAGGCTGAGCAAGCCAGGGGAAGCAAGCCAGTAAGGAATATCTCTCCATGACCTCTGTGTCAGCTCCTGCTTCCTGACCTGCTTGAGTTCCAGTCCTGACTTCCTCTGGTGATTAACAGCAATGTGGAAGTAAGTTGACTAAACCCTTTCCTCCCCAACTTGCTTCTTGGTCATGATGTTTTGTGCAGGAAAAGAAACCCTGACTAGGACGGGGGGAACTGAAAACTCAGACAAAATCATCATATTTGGAATCTTAAAAAGAATTTGAAGGCATTGCTTTATACAGTAGTTCCTAACAAAAATGTTTTTACAACCCATTTATGTATATTGCCTTAAAAAAATTTAGACAGAGTCACAAATGTCAGAGCCATGATAGGTAAGTAAGGGAAATCAGAATAGTTCTAGGTACCCCTACAGTTTTCCTCAGTGGCCCCATGGGAAGCAGAGGTATCCGCCAATGGAACCCACTGACTTCCAACCATTGTATCTGCTGCTCTCCTATGTGGATAAAACAGCTGGCAGAATCTCATGGTCTACTTAACATCTCTGCTTTGCTGTCCAATTTGATGACTTGGGTAAGAATTGGAAGTGGCTTTCCAATGGATAGCAGGAAATGGAAAGCATCTGTCTGTTCTTCAAGTCCCCCTACCTAACCTACACAGTTGCTCTTCTGCCCCCACTATCCCAGAAACAAAAGCAGAACAGATTTCTCCAAAGTTTCAGACTAATGGAAAATCAAGGCTGTAGTAGTCCCCACCTAAGCCCTGACAGCAGCTTTTGAATGCCAGAACTTCTTCCCCTAAAACCTATCATCCTTTGAACACTAATACTCTTTGTGTCTACCAATATACAGCAAACAATCTGATCCTTAGAAATTCAATTACTAAATTATAAAACAAAAAAAAATGGAAATTCCTTGGAATCCTAATGTCATAGATTTTTTTTTTTTATTTTACTCTGGTGAGAACAAAAGTAAGAGATTACTGTGTGTTAGGGAACAGCAAGGAAGCAGAAACCAGGAGCCTCACCTATAGCTAGGAACTGTGAGACTAGAAGGGCTCTCATGAGACTAGAAGACAGCCATGTGAAGGATCCCTTACAAAATTTGCATACTATACTGTCTCCCTCCATACACTTTCTGGCTCAAGGACAAATTATTTCTCACACAAAGCTGTGGAGTACATAAGGTTACTCATCTCTAATTAGTTTGAATAGTAAAGTATGGGAAGTTGAATGACATGGGTAGAATGGATAAATGAAAGGAAAGCTGTGACAGTCACTCAACTGCAGTCAATCCCAATGAAGTGGAATGTGACACAGAAGCTTAAAGAGGTCTCCAAGTCATAATGGTGGAGGAAGACCTTCAGAGTGACCAATAGTGCTTCATAGTGCAATCCTGAAGCTCTTAGAAATGGACATATCAAAGGCAACTCCATCTCAAGAGTCAAATGAATAAGGAAGGCACTCGCAGGACATACCATGTGCCTCCAAGGTAAGCATAGGAAGAAGATGAGCAGGAAGGGAGTGGTGTGTGAAAGGAAACATTTGAAAAACTAAAGACGCCTCAATGGCAATGCTGTGACAAGCTGAGGATTATGTTTAATTTGATCCAGTCCACTGCAGAAGTTGGGCAAAGATGAAAAAAAAAACTTAAAAAGGCAAAAGAAATAAATCTCAGTCTCTTGATATTGAAAAAAAAAACCTTAATTTGACATTTTTGTTTGTTTGTTTGTTTTCGAGACAGGGTTTCTCTGTATAGCTCTAGCTGTCCTGGAACTCACTCTGTAGATCAGGCTGGCCTCAAACTCAGAAATCTGCCTGCCTCTGCCTCCCAAGTGCTGGGATTAAAGGCGTGCACCACCACCACCTGGCTTTGGCATTTTTTTTAAAAAAAAAAATTCCTATAAAACAATTTACATTTGAATGTCCTAAAATTATGACAGGTCACTATTTTTCTCATCATCCCCCTAATCCTACTGACTTCAATTCAAATATTCAAATAATATATGCCATGTATATCATATACTATTGCTTTTCTCTACTACATGGTGTCATAGCTGAGACTCACTGATCTTTGAGTCACTGACCTCTTATTTTCATATATTTGAATAAAAATAGTCATTGAAATCAGTAAAAACATGTTTAGATCCTACATACTGTTTTTGCTGATGGCCTCAAGACCCACTCTCCTGATGAATTACATCTTTGCAAGGAAATTTTATGTCATCTTCCTTTCCAGATTTAGTGATACTGTTTTATTATTGATTCTTTTCTTGCATTGAACAGAGAGGTAGTGGAAAGGAGAGTAACAGACTACAT
>JADRCC010503534.1:0-12348 GCA_019843855.1 Hylomyscus alleni
TTTTTTTTTTTTTTTGATTCTGTGTGTGAATGTTTTGCCTGCATTTGTGTCTGTGAGCCATGTGTGTGAACCTGATGCCTAATGAGGTCAAGAAAGTATTTAGATCCTTTGGGACTAGAATAACAGACAGTTGTGAACTGTTGTGTGGGTTCTGGAACAGTTTACAACAGATCTGGAAAAGCAGCCAGTGTTTTTAACTGCAGAGCCATTTCTGCAGTCCAGACTGAACTTTTAAAAACAGGAATATATAAAAACATATTCACAGAAACAAACCAGATGTCCATGAACATGAATGTGGCGTATGAAACTCAGTGTTAAAAAAAAAAAAAGACTGGGCGGTGGTGGCACACGCCTTTAATCCCAGCACTTGGGAGGCAGAGGCAGGCGGATTTCTGAGTTCAAGGCCAGCCTGGTCTACAGAGTGAGTTCCAGGACAGCCAGGGCTACACAGAGAAACCCTGTCTCGAAAAACCAAAAAAAAAAAAAGACTGGGATGAGGGGAAGGAGAGAAAGAATGAATAAGAATATGAATATGAATGCCCTCTATAATAATATGGACAAACCCAGAGGGCTTTTTCCTTAGTGAAATAAGCTAAACAAAAGGATAATACTACATGATCCTACTCATATGAAGTATCAAAAATAGTCAAATGTATAGAAGCAGACTAGAATGGCAGTTGCCAAAGGATATGTGAGGGAGAAATACTGAGTTGTTACTCAGTGGGTATAAAGTTTCATTGATGCATGGTAAATTCTAGAGACCTACTGTACAACATAATGCCTATATACACTGTGTGCTTAGTAGGTAGTGTTAGAAGTGTAGTTCTCGTGTTAAATGTTCTTATCACACACACAAAAGGAACTCATAATAAATCAGAAAAAAGACTTGTAGATGATGACTATGTTTTTACCTTGATTATGGTATCATAAGTGTGTGCATGTATCCAAACTCATCAAAAATGCCCATTAAACTTGTGTGTACTTATATACAAAGGAAAATGTTCTTATTTTTATGTGTGTGTGTGTGTGTGTGTGTGTGTGTGTATGTTTTGCATGCATGTATGTCTGTGTCCTCCGGCCAAAGGAGGAGGTTGGAACTGAAGTGTGGTTCTGAGCTGCCACTTAGCTGCTAGTAATCAAACCTAAGTCCTGGAAGAGCAGCCAGTTCTCTTAACCACTGAACAATCTTCTAGCATTTTAGCTAGGTTTTTAAAAGTATTTAGTAATGAATAAATATTGCTCAAGAAAAAACATCACACAAGTAGATGTTTGATTACCAGTGATGCCCATAAAGTAGTGTAAGTGTTTGTCTCTGAGGCTTACTAACTCTTTGCTAACCTAGGCCTGGTTCTGGGAGCTTCTAGCCTCTATACAATTTTATCTAGGGCTAGAATGTTTTCAGCCTCCGAGAGATACTGCTGAGTAAGCTCACCCTTCCTAGCTCTTTTTGAACTCTTGCTGGCTGGTCAACTCAGCTGTTCTGGTTCAGGCTCCTCTCCATGCTGACTGATCCAATCTGGCTTCTCTCAGCTTCTCCTAAATTGTTCTTTTCTACCTCAAACTAACTTCAGCAATCTGTTCTCATCTTCTGGCTTGTTCTATCTTTTCCTATGTCTAGCTGGTTCTCTCTCTGCGACCTGTCTTGTGCAGCTGTCCAGTAAAACTGCCTCCCTCCTTCTTTCCTTCTCTCAACACTGCTCTCTTAAGTAGCTTCCCTTTCCCCTCCTCTCTCTTCTTGTGAGAGTTGGGCAGATCCCATTCTGTCAAATCTTTCTGTGATTTGTCATTTTTTCTGCCACCCAATTAGACATTATTTTGAAACACGGGTGCTTCCTTTTACAAATGAATGTCACCTTCATTGTTTGGGATGAATGGTATATTCTAAGGGTGTCTGTGTATTCCAACCATAGGGATTAAAGGTGTATGCTAAGGGCTGAGCCACACCACAGTTTTTTTTGTTTGTTTGTTTTTCAGTAAATAACCCAGTCTCAAGGTTCACAGCTGCTCAGATATCCTGCAACAAAGTAGCCTCTAGAAAACTCCATCATGAGAGGATGAATGTGAAAAGGGGAAATGATACTGATCACTACTAGAAACTCAAGAAGAATCTTTTTCCTTCCTTTCTTTTTGTGTCTCTTTGTATGTGCATGTTCATGTGTACAAGTAAGCATACACATGTGTGCACATGAGTTTGGAGGACAGAGGCCAAACTTGGATACAATTCCTCTTCAGGCACTGTCTATCTTAGTTTTTAGAGACAAGATCTCTTATTAGCCAGCTTCAGGGATTTATGTTCCTATCACAATACTTTGGTAACAAGCATATGCCACAATGCCTGGCTTAAACTCAGATCTGTGTGTTTGGGCAGCAAGCACTTTACTGACTATGCAGTCTCCTGAAATTCCCCAGACCACACTCTTGACAACTGCTATCTTCATAGCCATCTCATTCTATGGTTCAGGCTGACCTTGAATTCACACGGTCTACCTGCCTTGGCTTCCCAAGTGCTTGTGATATAGATGTGAGCCACAATTCTTAGCTTAAATAGCATTTAAAAATCTGTCCCTCTTTTTTAAATGTGTATGCGTGCTGTAGGACAAACCCAGGACTCAGGATGCTCACAAACACATATTCTGCCAATGCCCAGCCTAAATCCATTTTAGTGCACATTTGGATAATTTCAACTTTTCAGTTATTAAAAATAATACAAGAGGACCATGTCTAGATCCATGGTCCTGCTGCAGCCAAGGGCTATATTGGTGTCTGTGGCCCTTTACCCACAGAAGGGTTATGATGGTGTCCATAGCCTGTATTTTCCCAGAGGCCATGTTGATGTGCATGATCTGTACTGCCACCAGAGACCATGTGGAAGGAAGCCCAATATGTGCTCCCTTAGTATAAAGGGCAAAAAAACCCTACTTTTGCAATTATATCAATGACTGCAGAGTTACAGTTGAGAAGGGCAAATATAAAAAGCTTCTCTGACAACCCCTACCACCCACTCCCACCACTTACAAAAAAATGACAGTCTAGATGGAAAGCCATTGAGGAGAACTCTTTAAAAACTGTGATAAAGTGGTACTGAAGTGTAGCTCTCCATAATTGGTAGCATCTGGCAGGGGTGCAGGTGGGAAAGGACTCAGATTTCTTTGAGAGGCTGACCACTGGGAGTTTTATCATGCTCCAGTGAATATATAGGCAATATAAATTGGGCACTGCTGCCACCACCGCCACCTCCTTTTCCTTCTCTCCTTCCTTCCTTCTCTTCTTCCTCTTCTTCTTTTTCAGTGGGAGTCACAAGGGTGAAGAGGCAGACCTGGGAGGACTGGGAAGTGAATATGATCAGGGTGCATGATATAAAATTTACAAATAATCAATGAAAATATGATACTGGGAAAATACTGATTTTAACATATATGCTGATATATGTGTGCAAGAACCTCCCTGGAGTTTATACCTATGATTGTAATTGCTAAATCACATGCTAAATACATCCTCTAATTTATTCAGTAATTCATATGATGCAGGAAGTTCCCAAGACAATGGTCCAGCTGCGATTTGGAATATTGACTCTGTTCCGTGTGAACTCTGACATCCAAATGCATTCATGAGGTGCCATTTTTCAGGATTACAAAGACAAGAAGATTATTAATGCTGCTTGGAAGGAAGGAAAGGAAAGACACTGTTGAAGATAAAAGAAAGTGGTGAAACAAAGCAGGTCATGGTTCAGGCAGACATCATACAGTGTAGATGAGATGCTCAGAAGTAATTGATTTGAAGGAAAGGTGATGTATGTGTGATGTTCTTGGTCTATCACATTATAAGATGAACTGGATGTAGTCTAGCTGGGTAATGTTAGCTTTGATCATTAGGTTGACTGGCTACCTCTTCCACTTTCCTGGAACTTCACTCATTTTCTTTTGGATTCATTTTTAGGCCACTCTGTAGTCTCTTTTACTAGATCATCTTCTGTCTAACTGATGCACATTAATGTGTCTTAGAAATTATCTTTTTTCCTCTTTTCTTGATTATGTATTCATAGTCAACAAAATCTCATTAAGTCTAATGGTTTTACATATCAGTAAACACACTGATGATTCTCAAAATTCTATCTTCAAATCCAGCATCTCCTTTGGATTCCAGATTCAGATATATAACTCCCTAATTAACAATTCCATATTTTAACATCTAATAGACAGCTCATAAGAAACAAATTTAGAAACTCAGTTTCAGATCTCTTTCTCCAGTGTTTTCCATCTCAATAAAAGGCATCATTATTCTCCCGGCTGGTCCAGCTAATAACATTGTATCATGTAAACTCCTCTTTTTCATTAGATATTATTTTAATTGAATGTGTTCAATATATTTTTCTGGTTTGTTTGCTAATGTTTGGCTATATCTAATCAAGTAGATGTAGCTTTTATGTGAATGCTGGGGATCAGAACTTGGACCCTCATTCTTGGGTTGCAAGCATAGAACTTTCTCCTCAGCCTTAGTTTGTCTTCTCTGTTTCTTTTATTCTGATACAGTTCATTTTAAGCATCTCCGCATAGTATTCAGTTCCTTCAAGTTGATTGATCTTGTCAATCTAGATTACATTTTTCTGTTTTTAAACTTCACAAATTGTATGTATATTCTGGCTTGTTTTATATAGCATATTTCTATGAGATTGAGCTGTATATTGTTGCATATAAAATGGTTAGCAGTAGTTCATTTGTGTTTCTTGTGATGTTCCTCTGAATATACTACATTGTTTTACAAATTTGTTCTGCTGTTTGTCATTTTAGTTGTTTCCATTATTTACCTCACAAAAAAATGTGTCCAGTACGTGTTTGTTGGTGGCCACATCTTTTGTTGGCTCATAAAGTATGCAACTAAATAATTTTCCAAAATGATTTATGTTCAGACCAGCAGTGTTGAATTCTAATTGCTTCATATCCTTTACCACGGTCAGGGATGGATTTTAATCCTTTTGATTTTGGAAATTTTGATGTGATATAGTAATTTCAAGTGTTTTGTATGTCTTTGTGTATTTATATGTTGGAGTATGTGAGTGCTAGAGATCAGAATTCAGATGAGTATGCTTGTACAGCAAGCACTTTACTGACTGTACCATCTCCTTAGCAGCTTCCCAACCTGGTTTTTGTTTGAGGTGGGGTCTTAATTGGCCCACTTTACCTGGTAAATTTGGCTGACTGACCATTGAGCCCCAGGTGTCTTCTTATCTCTACCCTTCCAGAGATAGGACTACAAGCACACACCACCACAGCCAGCTTTTTTTAGATGGATTCTGGGTTCAGACTTAAGTCTTTGTGCTTGCATAGCAAGCAGTTCAGTGGCTGACCAATCTAGCCAACTTGATCTACTCAGTCTCAGTGCTACTCTTCTCTAAGCTAGTCTCCACATTGCTACCTCATGCCCAGCTAGTCCAACTTCGGACACACTAACATATTCCCCTGAGTGGAAACGGTCTGTTCTATTTATTGTTCTGTCTGTCCCTAGGACTAAAAAAACAGTATATAACTGAGAGCAAGTGCTCCGTTACTATCTGTGTGATGAATAAGTATTCCTTATCTCTAAATATTCTCAGTTTAAGGAGAAGATGAATAATTGCCATAAAACCAAGGAGTCCTATAACACAGATATCCATAGAATACTTTAGAAGTGTTCACTTAGTGGTATTCTAGTCAGAGAGGACTTAAGTGAAAATGTGGCCCTGTATTAAGCTTTGAGAACTAAGTATTAATACATGTATGTCTTGGTTACATGTGTAACCAAGAATAATAAAAAGCTCAACAAATAGGGCAACTGGGATATAAAAGTAGATGACACAGTATGACATCAGGCATAACAGGAGCACAGAGCAGAGGCTAAAGCCCATACGTCTTGGGAACCACAACAAATAACCTCACAGTTAATAAGCAGCAAGCATTTTAAGTTAAGGAGAATGACTCCATATCCGTTTTTCACTCCCCTCACTGCAGTTACTATGCTAAAACCTTGGCCATGGTGATGTGGCCTTGGCTGTCTGGGCTCAGTTGAAAACAAAAGTTCTTGCCTCACTGAGTAACTTGGAAGAGACAGTACTTCCTCTTTAATTAGATCTTTATTCTCATCAGAAGGGTGTAGACACCTGAGATCTGTCCCAGTTCTGAGACTCTGGGACAGAAGTGCAAGCTATTTTTCCTTCTGTCTGGATGGTGTGCTGGCTGATCTTACAGATTTACACAAGCTAGAGTTATCTGAAAGAAAGGAACCTCAACTGAGAAAATGTGTCCATAACATCCAGCTGTAAGACATTTTCTTAATTAGTGACTGATGGGGGAGGACCCAGCCCATTTGAGGTGGCATCATCCCTAGGCTGGTGGTCCTGGGTTCTGTAAGAAGGTAGGCTGAGCAAGGCATGCAGAACAAATCAAGCAGCATGCCTGCCTTTAGTTTCCTGCCCTGTTTTGAGTTCCTGTCCTGACTTCCTTCACTGATGGACTACAATGTGGGAAGTAGTGTAATCCCAATACACTTCCTCTCCAACTTGTTTTCTGGTCATGGTGTTTTGTAGTAATGAAATCCCCATGACAGATGGAAATGCAGGTGGAGGGATGATGGAATGAATCTTTTTTTTCTTACAGTTGTGATTCCAAAGAATCCTTCCCCTTCGTCTGACGTGAGCACTGAGAAGCCCAGCATCCATAGCACCAAAACTGTCTTGGAGCATCAGCCAGGGCAGAGGGGGCGCAAACCTGGAAAGAAGCGGGGCCGAACACCCAAGATCCTTATTCCCCATCCCACCTCTACCCCATCCAAGTCAGCTGAACCTTTGAAATTTCCAAAGAAGAGAGGTCCCAAGCCTGGCAGTAAGGTAGGTAAAAACGTGGGCTTCCCAGAAAAAGGTACAGAAGAGCAAAGAGACAATTCATTCATAAATCATCTCAAAAAAGTGCACATCTAGCCATCTTGCCCCCCTAGTGGATGGGTTTTAAGATTTAAGAGCAAATCCTATATTATCATTCCTACTTCGCACTTATATGGAGTTTGCTAATGTTAGAGTAGGAAACAGAGTTTTGGTTTTTGAGAAGTTCTATCTAATGTCTTCCATGGATAATGGTCCTGCCCCTCATTACCCTTCACAAAATGAATATCTAACATGTAAACAGAGTATATCAATTCTGTAAATGTATTTCTTTTGTTACTCCTACCATTTCTTTTAAAGAACTTCACATAATCACTTAATGTCAGGCTATAGTAGATGCTATCGCATCCATATCATGATCATCACAAATCTCTGGCAGATACTGTTAGCATTATTTTATTATGGAGTAAGTTAAAACTTAGACAAGAAGTCACCAGAAAAGTGAAACTATGTAGCAAAGACATTTAAGAAGGAAAAATAAATTTGGCTTAGTGATAAATTCCAGTGGGATTTTCACCTCCAATGTAAAGGTGAACTGTAAATAATACTGCCCCTGTTTAAGAAAGGAAGCTTTGAGCTTTCCTGGTCATACTCTCTTCAAACTCCAATGAAGATCATGAAGGAGATCACCAGGGATCTCAGAGCAATAACTTTTTAAATGTTTAGGGGTGAGCAGAAATCTAGCCCTCTGTCCTACCCAATAAAGCTCTGTGAAGTTAACAAAATAAAAACAAAAACTTAGACGTGAAATGATTTAAGACTGCAGTGATCGGTTCCTGGGTCTATTTCCAAGATTGCTACAGCATGCACACCTTCCTATACCTAAGAGACATATATTTTTTTCTAATGTGGGAAAAGACCAAGTCCAGCTTCACTGGGCATTGTTACTGAATGTGCTACTTCTTCAAAAGCAATGGTATGAAAAGCTTCTCTTTGGCCTCTGTTAGCATCTCACCTCTACTTAACTCCCAGTGATCAAAGATTTCTCAGAGCCTCCCTCCTGAATTAGATTAATTGAGTCACCCTATGGACAAAATATCCTGTTCACACTGGATTTCCATTGCAGTTTCCATATTTCTCCATAGTTAGTTATTTGGCTCACTTATTTGTTATGCTTGTTAGTAACTCTAGCTAACCTCTGTCCTTATAGAATATAAGCTCCTCAGAGTCAGTTACTAATCTTCTCTTTTCTTCCTGGAGTGCCTTATATTTCAGTCTCTTGGAAGATTTTCTATATATGGAGGATAGATGGATGGATGGATGCATGGATGGATGGGTGGATGGATGGATGATTTTAGTCATGATGTTACCACTCTTAGTTGTCTATTTTTTTATTGGATATGAATTCTCAATGTCATTGCTTAATCTTTCTGTATACCATACAATGCTATTTCTGATCTGTTGCCACCAACACCTAACCTTGGTCCTTACTTTTATCTGCTATACTCTTATTAGTATTACTATTACCATTACCATTACCACTACTATCACTGCCACCACTGCTATTACACGGTTACTTTATTACACTCTTCTCATGTTGTATAGGAGAGGCTTAAGGCCTCAAGGATACCAAAGGCCAGAGAGGCATGTGGGTATATCTTGAGGGTAATCAAAGAGTCAATGTATGTATTTGAGAGACTCTGAAGACAAAATAAGAGCCAGTAAATGGGAAGTCACACAGAAGGTCTTTGTTTCAAATACAAGGAGCTATCTCAAAATAGTAGTAAGACCTATGGTTGCCAGTGTTTTCTCAGGGACTAGGTGGCTCTGTAAGAAGGCTATTTCAGGAAGAGGAATACAGAAATATTGAAGCTGATTATATTAAAGGCCCTTTAGGATCCTTTGAAAACCAAGACCTATGATTCTGTGATTGTTTCTGCTCTGCCTCTCACAAAGTCTGAAACACAGTAGACCTTATCCTCTTTCCATCTTCTTGAAAATAAAAGGAGGATCTTACCCCCTTTATTGGTAATCTCTACTATATGATTCATGAGAAACATTTATTAATGCTTCTATGTCAAGTGCCATGTGAGGATTGGCACTCAGACCCTCAAAGAGCTGTAGGTTAATCAAGACCATCAATGGGTAAGCAGATAATAGTAGTACACAGACAAATGTGGACAAACGATGGAGTTAAGAGGAAAAGTAAGAGAGCAGGAAAGAACATTTCCTATTGAAGAGAAAGCTTAAAATTCTAAAGATATATACAGACAAAATTGTAGGGTTTTTAGAGAAGTAGTATGTTTAGAGACAGATTATTAAGGGAAGGAATAGCGGGTAATGAGCTAAAGAGGAGGGAGGCAGAGGAAAGCATTTGGTAGAGTCAGAGGTTCATTTCCATTTAGAGAAAGAAACAAAATAAACCATATTAAACCACAGCATACTTTCTGCCCCATTTGCAAAGGATTGCAAAGGATTTGGAGTTCTTATGATACATAATCTAACATGGAAGTACATTAATCTCTTCCTCTCCAAAAGATCAAAATTATATACATACATTCAGAAAATGTTCACTAAGGACTCTCAATACATTCTGGGGCCAGTTACTAAGTAGAAAATAAAGATGACGTGTGGTACAATTCATAAATATGCTGGTTTCCTGGGTGTACTGAGTGATAGGGATAGGAGGAGAGAAGTCAGTTGTTATGGAAGCAAACTTTTCCACATCCATTTTAACAGAGGAAACCTCGGACTTTGCTGAGCCCACCACCCACCTCACCAACAACCAGCACTCCTGAACCAGACACCAGCACTGTGCCCCAAGACGCTGCCACCATCCCAAGTTCAGCCATGCAGGCCCCAACAGGTAAGAACAGAGGACGGATCTAGTTGTAGCTCCCCCTGGGGCATAGTCTCTACATTTCTTCTAGTCTTCTACCAGTAACTAGCCTTGTCCACTTGTAAATCTAGGTAGAATTAAAAAAAAAAAAAAAAAAAAACCAACTCTTTGGCATTTGAAATTGTCTCAGAGAAGCTTTCATTTGTAAAAAGGGGGGAAACTAGGGCAACTGTTCTGTGAACTCAGAGCTGGGGAACCAGGGCTGATCACACTTAGTTGGGACATTCCTTTTTTTTTTAATCTAATTTTTATTTTATGTACATTAGTGTTTTGCCTACATACATGTCTGTGTGAGGGTGTCAGATCACCTGCAACTGGAGTTACAGACAGTTGTGAGCTGCTATGTGAGTGCAGGGATTGAGAGCAGTCAGTGCTCTTAACCACTGAGCCATTTCCCCAGCTTGGGACATTCCCTTCTTAATGATCCCTTATAGCATTCCAGTGAGGCTGCCACCATTCACATTTGAATGAAAAGCTTCTTCTAAGTTTTAAAAAAAACAGTCATTAATGAAGACAAACCGTGATACAGTGAAAATGTATTTTACTTTGGAGACCAGCCAACAAATGATTGATTCAAAGCAAAATCTAGTAGTTGATGAGGATGAAAAATCAACCTGGGGGCTAGAGTGTGAGTAAAGGTACACATGCAAAAATCATGCATATCTGTCCCCACTTTATAAAATATCTATATAGGTAACTGTAAAATACCTGTACCTTTAAAGCATATGCATACCTTTCCAGTAGGACAATCTTAAAGTACTCATTTGTATGTGTGCATTGAAATACTTGTGTGAAAACTTATAGTTACCTATAGAAATTCTTGTGCATGTCTAGGAAATTAGAATGATCTCCGTGGCTGTTAGAGTAATCTTCCTCTTAGAAGTTAAGTGTGTCTCTGCACAAACCCTAGAATGTCAAGAGACAGAAGGGGTACTCAGCCATAGATAGCTTCAAAATGCAGGGCCTTCCTGTAGCATACACAAGGTCTGTGTCTAGATGTTTGATTGTTGTTTGACTTTTGGGTGGGGAAGGGTTCACATGAATTTTCAGTTGTTCCAACACAATTTATTGAAGAAACTCCTTTGTCCTCCTACAGGTGAATTCCTGTAAGTTTATTTCTGGGCTCTATAATATCTTGTTCTGTTTGTCTATTCACTTGCCAGTATATACTCCATGGTTGCCTAAGTTTTGAGGTCATGAAGTTTCAGGGCCCCAACTTTATCTTCACCTTTAATACTCTATTGGATGGACTAAACCTCCTTTAGCTCCCAATTAAATGGTGTTTGTTAGTTTGTTTGTTTGTTTTATAAGAGTTGCTTTGGTCACACATGTGAGTGTTGGCACAGGCCTTTAATCCCAGCTCTCTTGAGGCTATGAGTTTGTGGCCAGCATTATCTACATAGTGAGTTCCAGGATAGCCAGGACTCTGAAGGGGGAGGTGCTGTCTCAAGAAAAAAACAAAACAAATAAACCAAAAAAGAGTTGCTTTGCTCATGGTACCTGTTCACAGCAGTAAAACAGTTGAACAACTAAGAAATCGGTATTAATCATTTCATGTATATTTAAACATATATATTTTTTTTCACATATAAGCACAGGTAATTATTGATAATTATTTAGAATAAATTTTAGTAATTAAGAATAAAAATGTTTGGGTGGGGCAGGGAGGGGGAACAAAGAATAAAAACGTCTTCATTTAGTCTTATTTATTTATTTATTTATTTGTATTGGGAACCCAGCCTAGGGTCTTGTACATCCTAAGCAAGTCTTCCTTTTTCATAATCTAGATTTCTGATCTATGTCTTACTAACGAGCAACTTAGCATTTCTTGGAAGATGCTATTTTACCTTTTCTTTTCATCTCTCCTTCACATTTGAAGGAGAACTTTACAGGGTTCAGAAGTCTGTTGGTGGGAGCTTTTCTTTCAATAGTTTAGATATTTTATATTTTCTCTTTGTATGATTCTCAGATATTATCCTATAGATAAGATGATTTTTTCCACCTTGTTCTAGTTGTTGTTAGTGAGCTTTCTGTTCATCTTGAGAGGGGTTTTCAGTATTGTCCAGGTTGACCTTGGCTTCTTTCTCACTGCTGTGATGATAAAACAGCATGGGCTGGGCTGACGAGATGGCTCGGCGGGTAAGAGCACTGACTGATTGCTCTTCCGAAGGTCCTGAGTTCGGATCCCAGCAACCACATGGTGGTTCACAACCACCCGTAATGAGATCTGACGCCCTCTTCTGGTGCGTCTGAAGATAGCTACAGTGAATTACGCTGGAGGGAGTGGGGCTGGCAGAGGTCAACCACACACATGATGTCTCACCGCCATCTGTACAGCTACAGTGTACTCATACACATAAAATAAATAAATCTTTAAAAAAAAAACAGCATGGGGCTGGAGAGATGGCTCAGTGGTTAAGAACATCGACTGCTCTTCTGAAGGTCCTGAGTTCAAATCCCAGCAACCACATGGTAGCTCACAACCACCCATAACAAATCTGACTCCCTCTTCTGGAGTGTCTGAAGACAGCTACAGTGTACTTACATATAATAAATAAATAAATCTTTAAAAACAAAAACAAAAAAAAACCCAAACAAA
>JADRCC010503648.1:4397-16712 GCA_019843855.1 Hylomyscus alleni
AGAGAGAGAGAGAGAGAGAGAGAGAGAGAGAGAGAGAGAGAGAGAGAACACATTGGTGTAATGGCCTAATGTATATATGCATTATGACCCAATGCAAAAGATTATCAAGTCTGAACTTTGCAGGACATCCCAGCAGACTAAAGACCAGGGAGAACTTATTCTAGTTGGGATTTGTAATCAAATGTTTCCTTTAGTGAAGCTCCATCTTCTTTCTTTTTCAAATGTTTCCTTTAGTGAAGCTCCATATTCTTTCTTTTTCAATGTTTCCTTCTTTTTTTTGTTTTTGTTTTTGTTTTTTTTTTTTGAGACAGGGTTTCTCTGTGTATTCCTGGCTGTCCTGGAACTCACTCTCTAGACTAGGCTGGCCTCGAACTCAGAAACCCGCCTGCCTCTGCCTCCCAAGTGCTAGAATTAAAGGCGTGCGCCACCACTGCCCGGCTCAATGTTTCCTTCTAACTGAAGGAAGCCTATTACAAAGGGTCTTCTTACCGAAGTCCGCTAGTTTAAATCTGAGGTGTGCATGTGTGCGTGCGTGCGTGCATGTGTGTGTGTGTGTGTGTGTGTGTGTGTGTGTGTGTGTGTGTGTGTAAGTAAGTAAGTAAGTTCATGTGTGTGTGGAGGCCATAGGATGATATTAGGTGTTGTTTCTCACGAGCATTTGTCTTGTTTTGAGAAGTTCTGTCAGGTCTGGCCTTGGGCAATCAGGCTATTTAGAAAGGCACAGGGAGTCTTCTTTCTAGCCCCAGAAGGGGATCCTTCTTTCTGTTCCCTCCACATGCTCTGCAGGCACACATAAACTACTATATTCATTGTTTCATGTGGTTCCTGGGGATCAACCCAGGTCCTCATGATTAAAAAACAAGCATTCTTACCAACCATGGAATGTTTCAATCTCAAGAGTCTCATTTTAGAAATAGTTTATTTTCAATATCTAGACTAGTTTTTGAGCAAGCATCTTAGTATTATGTCCAAGTAATGTTGACACAATAATCATAAGACATGGCTCATAAATCAAGTCAGAGCCAGCTAATGAGATTTTTAACAAGAGCAACAGAGAAACTTGATACCCAGCTGTGTTTATCATAATATATAGTTTATATTAATTTTGATATTTTAATAAAGAACTGTTCAGACAGATACAGTATACACTGTAGTTAACTGTAGCAATCTTTCTACACCTGATCACTAACCCCAGCCTCCACACTGCATCTTAAAGAAATGCTTAAGGGAAATGTGTCCTCCAAAGTCTCGACTTCCCCAAGGCTCCCAAGCACACACAGCCACACTAACAGTCAATCTATCCTTTGCTCAGTTCTAAATTTTTTTGTATGAGGTTTCTTTAGGGAACTTTCCATACAGTCTAATACATGTCTCCGAGCTAAGTCACAATAGGGAGTAGAATTGCCTAGAAATATTTTTACTTGTTTGTTTGTTTGTTTGTTTTTGTTTTAAGCTAGTATACACAGCAATGGGTTTCCCTGTAGCATTTCATACAGGCCGCTGTTGTGGAGCCTATACCCCACTCCTCTGCTCCATCAATGCTGGTCCGCTCCTCCCCCAGTAGCTTCCATTCTGCTTTCAAGCCATATATTTTATTATCCCCAAGTTCTTTACTTTCATCTCATCTGCCTAACATTCTCTGTCCTCCTTCAGTGGTCCCCTTCCTGGTTCTACAATGCACACCTCACAAATCTATATACATGCAAATACATAAAATTAAAATGTAGACTCACATAGAAAGCACATGTTATTTGACTTTCTGAGTCTGGCTTCCTTTACTTAATATGATACTCTCCAGCTCCATTCATTTTTCTGAAAATGTCAGGATTTCATTCTGTATACTGTTTATTTCTATAATTTTATAAAATCTTACAGCATATATTTGCCACATTTTGATTACTCATTCCTCCAGTGATGGGAATGTAGGATGGTTTTAGTTCCTGTATGTTGTGAATAGTTCATCAGTAAGTATGGATGGCTGTGCTTATCTCTGTGGAGGAGTAGTGAATATTTTAGACATACATATTCAAGCGGTATAGCTGTTTCATATGGTGGCATTCTCCTGAACCAACACCTTGTAGGAACTGATAGGAAAAACATTGACCTGAGACATAACTGTAACAAAAGCACTATGCAAACTCATTCGATACTCAGAGCCACAATACCTTTCATACACATCCTAACCTTCACCGTTTCTACATGGAACAATCATTCAGTGCAGGCCGTCTCTGGAAACACACCATAACCCTAGGTGGAATGGCTCTTTCTGAGCTTGCTGAGACATGCCATCATGAGCTGCTGACACACAATGGTCTAGAAAGTTAGAGTAGCACATTCCCTGGCCACATGCGCAGGTGGTACATCACAGCACCCACACAGCAATTACTTCTCCCATTCTTCTTGTCAATTCCAGGCTTGGTCCTAGGAAGCAGGATTCAAACCACCATGTGGTGCCCAGCTGCCTGGCAATAAAAATGGCACTGTCCACGATAGATGATGCATGAATAGCTGGTGTGGTGCAGTAGTGGCCAAGTCTTTCAACTTGCAGTAATGTAAACCTTCACTGAGAAGGAATGCTAATGTAAAGAGATGCGCTGACACTTAAATGTATACACAGAGAAGGAAGTAATAAATATAAGGACTTTGAGGCTTCTGGTAACTATTACTCATGACCAATTTGTTAGAAGAGAGACTGTTAGATGTGTGGCTATTAATTACTAATTCATGGAAAATGGGAAAACCAGAGAATTTCCTTGCTGTTATTCCCTTTAGTGAGAAAGCATACAGAACAGAAAATCTAGCAAAGAAGTGAAATTAATGAGTAAGAAAGCTTCAGCCTGCCCAGCTCCCATATGCTGATATAAGCACCCAAAGTGAGGCTATGAGACTTGGGGCTGGAGCATTTGAGCATTTGCAGCTTATAATCTCAAACTACTATATTCCCATGTGCCTATGGGGTCTGAGGAGCTTCCCCTGGTTTCTTGCTAAAGCACAGCCCTCGCCACTCATTTCTAAGCCGTATATAACCCTCAAATGAGGTGAAGTATTTACTAGATAAGTGTGCCTCCCTCCTTCTAGACTTCCCTACTCACATTGCCTTGGTGTTTGAAGATGCTTTGAAGATGCAATTATGGAACATAATTGAGGAGATGCAAGAGTTTTTGAGTGTGAGATACATTCCTGTGATATGGTATTTTATTACTCTGAGAGGAACCAAAGAGAAATTGCCAGAATACTGGTAGAATGGATTTTGGAAGACTAGTAAAAAGCAGTGGTCATGGGACATGGAAGGGGAAATATTGGTATTGCCTTGCCAGATGACTCAGACATCAATTCTTTTTAGCCTCCTCTACTTACAACTAACACATAAACAGAGTTGCCATGGTAGCGGAGACATAGTCTGATTGGCAGCACAACTTCTACCCACCAAAAAATGACCTGATATATTGGTCAAAAATGATCATTAACCAGCTTTTCAGTTGCAGTAATGAGTGTCAGGCTCCCCTAAAGGCACTGTCATTTGAGAATGGCCAGTTCAATCTTGTCCCTTTCACATAGGAAGGAATAGTGATTCATTTTGGCTAGAGTCAATACATATTCCAAACATGGATTTCTCTTTCCTACTTACAAGGTTTGAGCTAAGTCAGACCTTAGATAGCTGTCAAAATACTTGGTCTGATGACAAGTAGCCTACCTTAAAGTGGAGTTCCATGGGTCTTACATTACACTGCTTTATCCAAAAGTCACAGATACAAATGAATTGTTTGGTAGCCTCTTTGTAGAAGCAAGGATCTAGCTGGAAACTCAAAGAACAGGATACCATCTTGCAGACCTAATGCTCACTAAAAATTACCAAATGTTATACAATGTACACTATCTATGCATTTGCAGGAGAGAGAAATCACATAGCCAGGAACCAAGCAGTGCACATCCAAGTTGTCTTCTTCTCATTAATCCAGCCTCTAGCAAGGAAAATTCATTGTTTCTGTTTCCAAACTCTTGGCTTTGAGTATCTAAGCAGCACACTTTTCTGGGGAGGAAGGCCTTCCTCAGGAAGGGTACAGTAGCATTCCTGTGGATTTTTTTGTTTTGTTTTGTTTTTAGAGACAAGGTTTCTCTGTGTAGCCCTGGCTGTCCTGGAACTCACTCTGCAGACCAAGCTGGCCTCAAACTCAGAAATCTGCCTGTCTCTGCCTCCCAAATGATGGGATTAAAGGCATGCACTACCACTGCCCAGCTCCTGTGGAACTTTTAAGACATCGGATGGAAGAAAAAGCAGAGACCCTGAATAGGAAGGACCAACACATATTATCAAGAGGAGGCAGGCTGATTATTCTTGGAGGTAGGATCTTCTGTCTGATATCTCACTAGGGTTTCTCTTAATGTTCTTATGTCCACTATGTGGGCGGACAGGGAATATCCTTACCCACGAGTTTCTGTATAGGCCAGAGATCAATATCAGATATCTTCTCCTATCTCTCTAGCCCCAGCTCGCTAATTCTGCTAGACTGGCTAGATAGTGAGTCCCCAGGATCCAATTCTATGTGCTCTGCCCCAGTGCTGCACAGGTTCTGGGGATCAAATCTCTGTGTTTGTATAGTAAGCATTTTACTACTGAGCCCTCTCCCCTACCCCTCAAAAATTATTTCTATAAAGAAATATCTCTTATAAAAATGACAATAAGTGTGAGTTGTTCACAAGTTACAGAGCATGTATCAATTTTGGTTCTCTAGAGGAAGAGAATCAGTAGAATAAACATGTATAATAAAAAGGAAGTTCATTAGATCAATCTGTATCACAAGGCATAGGTAGTCCAATAATAGTTGTCTTGCAATGAAGGTGCTGCCAATCTGATAGTTGCTCAGTCCATGAAGAGGAGTTTCTCAGTTTTATCAATCTGCTGCCAAAGGCTTGAAAGATTCCTAAAAGCCACTGTTCTTTAGTCAAGGTTGGAAGCCTGAAGAAGCTTGTTCTGACATCAGAAAGAGGTGGCAGTAGCAGCACTAGCAGCAGTATTCACCAACAAGAGGTAAAGACAGATAGGTAGAAATAAAGATTTGCTCTAGGATCCCCTTCTACCTGCAGTTTTATCAGAAAGTGTTGTCTACATTTTAGGTCTTTCCTGTTCAATTAACCTAATCAAAATAACCACTGCAAATGTGTTTAGAGGCTAATACAATCTAGGTTACCACAACACACATGCCTCCAGGCTAAACTATTTAGATACATCCTCACACATATATTCAGAGACTATATCTAGATAACCTCTACACATATGCCAGGTAGCTAACTTAATAATATCTACACATGTACTGGCTGGTTTTGTGTGTCAACTTGACACAGGCTGGAGTTATCACAGAGAAGAGAGCTTCAGTTGGGGAAGTGCCTCCATGAGATCCAGCTTGGGGCATTTTCTCAGTTAGTGATCAAGGTGGGAAGGCTCATTGTGGGAGGTGCCATCCCTGGGCTGGAAGTCTTAGGTTCTATAAGAGAGCAGGCTGAGCAAGCCAGGAGAAGCAAGCCAGTAAGGAATATCTCTCCATGGCCTCTGTGTCAGCTCCTGCTTCCTGACCTGCTTGAGTTCCAGTCCTAACTTCTTCTGGTGATCAACAGTCATGTGGAAATGTAAGCTCAATAAACCCTTTCCTCCCCAACTTGCTTCTTGGTCATGATGTTTGTGCAGGAATAGAAACCCTGACTAAGACAAATTAGTACCAGAAGTGGGGTATTCCTGTGACAACCTGACCATGTTTTGGGGAGGACTGTGGAAGGACTTTGGAACTTTGAGCTAGTAGAGCCATTGGTTGTTAAGAGCTCTGTGGGATGTTCTGTAGGAGCTTGGAAGATCATGTTGAGAACAGTGCAGAGATGGAGGCCTGGCTTGTGAAATTTCAGAGAGATGATTAAAGACTCTTATCAGGTCCATGTTGTTTTGATTGTGAAGATTCTGTGGTTCTGGTTAGCTGGGGCTGAAGTATCAGCTGTGATTAACAAGATACCAGAACTACTAAAGTGAAAACTTTGCATTACTGAGACTATTGATGCTGGTTAGCTAGAGCTAAGAACTTAGTGGTGATTAAGAAGAGACCAGCATCATTGAGGTGACATCTTCTGGGAAGTGTTTTCTGAAAGCTCAAGGAAGCTATGTTCCAGAGATAGCCAAGGTTGTACCGTGTGCTGCAGCAAGACTTGGTAATGTGTAAGAGTCACCCAAGTGGTGCTGGTTTTGACAGCACAAAGGAGTCATGCAGAGCAGCTGAGGTTCGACACAGTGAGAGGCCATGGAAGGCCATAAGTGAAGGGGCAGCCTCAATTTGCAATTGATGGCCCAGGACTAAAGGTGTAATGCAAAGGAGTTGAGGCTTGGCACCATGAAGACAGTCTATGAGAGGCTATTGGTAAAGCCTAGTTACAGGAGTGTTTTGGGAATGTCAGTACCATGCAATGACCACCAAGGATAGTAGCAGCAGTGAAGTACAGGCATCTGGAGCCCAGAAGACAAGATCTGTACTACAAAGGGAGAGCTGGAGAAGTGACCAAAGCCCTTAGTGGAGCCCAGAAGATCGTGAGTCAGATCCCCGACATTGTTTTTGCGTTTAATTGTGACTGTGCCCTGATATTTTTCCCTCTTGAAGGAAGAGTGTATTTTAGTGGAACCCACAGTTAAGAGACTTTGAATTTTAAAAGCTATTGGACATTTTAAATTGATTGAACTTTTAATATGTAAAGACTGTGAGACTTTAGATCTTGGGGATGAATAATAACATAAGGGTTGAGGCTTAATAGTGATGTGTTTGTGTGTCAAGTTGACAAGGGGTCAATTGTACTGGCTGGTTTTGTGTGTCAACTTGACACAGGCTGGAGTTATCACAGAGAAGAGAGCTTCAGTTGGGGAAGTGCCTCCATGAGATCCAGCTTGGGGCATTTTCTCAATTAGTGATCAAAGGAGTAGGGCCCATTGTGGGTGGTGCCATCCCTGGGCTGGAAGTCTTGGGTTCTATAAGAGAGCAGGCTGAGCAAGCCAGGAGAAGCAAGCCAGTAAGGAACATCCCTCCATGGCCTCTGCATCAGCTCCTGCTTCCTGACCTGCTTGAATTCCAGTCCTGACTTCCTCTGATCAACAGCCATGTGGAAGTGTAAGCTCAATAAACCCTTTCCTCCCCAACTTGCTTCTTGGTCATGATGTTTGTGCAGGAATAGAAACCCTGACTAAGACAACATATATTCCCAGAGACTAATCTATAGTTAATCCCTCACAAATACACTCAGAGGCCTACCTAATCAAGACAATTCCTTACTATATTGCTCAAGGTCTAACTGAATCAAGATAATAGCCACATCTGGGCTTAGAGGCTAACCTAGTCTAGATATCCAGATATCATGGACATATCCAGAGGTTTGTCTCATGAGTGATATGAGTGAGTCTGTCAAATGACATTCAATATTTAACTACCACAGGTCCCAAGAAATCCCTGGAAAGTTAGAAAAAACACTTTGCTAAATGAAGAGATAATATCTAAGTAGATAATACTAATGGATAATTTCCTGGTCTTCTTCCTCTCCCACCCTCTCCTTCCCTTCCTTTACTTTCCCCTCCCCCTTTTTATTTCCTTTCTTTCCTACATGAGAGATTGAACAATGCTAAGCAGGTTTTCTAGTACTGAGTTATATCTTCAGCCCTGATTTTACTTAATATTTAAAATAGCATATAAAAAAGTATTAAGGATAGTTGGATAGTGTATAAGTGAAGACAATTTAAAATTTTTAAATTTGAGAACACAAAAGTGTTTGTATACTACTACTTTTTATATCACCTTTCAAGATACAAATTGATAATTTGTTGTGTCTCTTGGCATTTAGGGTAACCACTGAATGTCATGGATAATACTGTCAACTGGACAAGATATAGAATTGCAGAAAAGACACATTTCTGACATGTCTGTGAGGGAGTGTCTATATGTGGTTGGCCATCCTGCATGTGGGTAGAACCATTACCTGTATTGGTGTTCTGAAAAAGAAGGAGAGAGCTAAGCATCTGCATTCAGCACTCTCTGCCTCCTGCCTTGGATGTAACATATTAGCCACCTCAGACTGCTGCTGCTTTCCCCCTACATGATGGAGTGTATCTTTGAACTCTAAACTGAAATAAATCCTTCCTTCTTTGTTTTGCTTCTTGTCAGATATTTTGTCACACCACGAGGGAAGTAATGGATACACTAGATATTCCTGAGACATATTAGAACAGTTGATATTTCTTTAGATAAAAGTTCTGATAAGAAAGTAAGACTATTACAAAGGAATGATACTCTGTTATGCTTAAATACAAAAGATTACAAAATCCATTACTTCTGTAGTCCTTTATTTGATTTAAAATAAATAATACACAATAAGTTGACAATTTTTGTTTGAGGAAAAAATATTGTTCAGACTAAGACTTATTCAAAGTCATGTTTACTCTCTATTTTAAAAAGTGCTGTAAATGGCCTTTTCACATATGGTAAGGATAGGAAGATCCATAGAACAGTCCACAGTTTCTTCGGTGCTCTGTTTTCAGGACTTCTAAGTTTTCTCTCTCCCCATAACAAATTATCCTCGACAAGGAGGCTCACACAATATCCATGCTAGAACATTTTCATGGGATGTTTTAAACTAGAGTTTTATCAGCATCCTCTGTCTCTCATAGGGCAGATGTAGCACTGTTGGCCTATAATCTGCCCCCTGAAGAATGGCTGGGGTTCTTCCATGTCTGTGTTCTTTCACCCTGGCTGTTATAACAGTTGCCTGGAGAACTATGTTCATGGTTTATGTCCTATGTAACAGTTGCCTGGAAACTAGTGTTCCTTGCCTTCCCTCTCTTCCAGTTGTTGTTACTGATTGTAGAAGCTTGGGAGAAGACCTTGTGAAACTTGAAACTTTCTAATCTTTTCAAGTTCATTTGCTTTCCAGGTCTTATAAGTTTCATGAGCTTCCTGAGTCTTCTAAGCCTCCCTCTTCCCTGCTCCAGAGAGAGTATGTATCAATTTCGAAATAATAAAACAAAATAAAACAAAACTATACAATATGCTAACAATTATTTGCTCTCCCTCCTCTGTACTTCTTTGATCTTGACACAGCCACCTGGGTCCTTCCTTATCCCATAGAGCATATAGCAGAGCTTTGCAAGCTGTAAAATTTACATAAATTTATATAAGGATTTCCCTTAGTTCTACAATCTGTTAAATACAAAAATGCCCAAGAATTTCTAGTGTTGAAACATGGTTACAGATTGGTATCATGTATAAAGATTTCCAATCTCAAAAATAAATAGCAGTAATCTTGTAAAATCCTGGATATTTATGTCCACAGGCACTACATCTGACTAGAATGTATTTAGTCATTTATTTCTTGATGTTGGTCACAAAAAACAGTTTCAGTAAAGAACAGCCAGCATGAAATGGTCAGAAAAGGAGTATATTTACATCATTCTATGAAGAAAAAGGAGACGAAGAATGTGGGAAGTAAAAATATTCTCCCTCCAGCACAAATAATAAGGAAAAACAGAAGCAGAAGGAACCTTAACTGGAAGGTTAGACATGCATGGCACTGCTATATAATGAGCTACTCGTGGTGAATGAGAGTGCAAAGGATAGGAAGTACATGCGTAGCAGAGCAGGAAGTGCATGACAGACCAGGTAGGTCCTAGGTGAAAGCAAAGGCTGGATCCAAGAGGTGCACATTGTAAGGGCATCTAAAGCCACCATTTTCTGTTTAGTTTCCAATACCAGTGAGAATACAGCAGGCCACACTCTGCTCCCACTTGCATTCTAATGAGTGCACTGAAGAGGGTGATGAAATTTAAATATCATTTACATCTACATAATCATTTCTTGAACTTTTCCCCCAAATATTTTGAATGGTATTCTGTCATATAATTTATAATAGTTAATTTCTACATCAAGACTTCCTGTAATACTGATGCAAAAACTGTGGATTCTAAACTAAATTATCTGATACGAGAAAAAAGAGACACTGTCTCATGTTGCCTATACTGGCCTCAATCACAATATATAGTCAAAGATAATCTTGAATTTATGATCATCCTGCCCCCATCTCTCTAGTGAATGCTTAAAATACAAGTACCTACCACCATGCCTAGTTTCTGTTGTGCTAGGGATGACATATGTGTTAGACAAGCAATATATACACTAACATATCCTCATAACAGTTTTAATATCTTCTCTACTGGCAATTATCAAACAAAGCTACCATAAACTTTTCATTCTAAGTGATAAATAGTTATGAATATCATGTTAAGCACTGAAGTGCAGATATAGATTTGATAGATATTTTTGACATAGATATAGAGATATGATATATAATAGAGATGATATAGATATACTTGTATTCACATATGTGTTTATAAATATCTGGTAGCCAAGATAAAACTTCACCTGGAAACATAAACGTACATCAAAGCGTCAGATACATAGTCTGGTACGTCCTGGACATAGCGATCATGGCTCATGCACTATGCCCTCTGCTCTGTTCAGTTGTTGTGAAAGCAAAGTGTGTTAATACTTGTTCAGTACGGCTTGTTTTTCAACTTTGAGTCTCATAAGGAATTATTTTGGAGAGCATTCAAATAATTATTTAAGTTTATTATTCTTATCTTGTTGGACAGTACTTTGAAAAAGTAGTTGTCTGCCAAGTGGGCAGTTGCAGAGAGGTCACGTTGAAGATGGGTCATTCTACGTGGCCAGTTATAAACACCAGCTAAGTCTCAACAATGACCTACAGTAATAAAAACAATCAAATTATCAAGGATGGAAGGTCTTAGGATAATATGCCCTACTGTTTGTACAAAATAGGCTGTTTATATTTTTCTAATGGCTGAACCAAGCGTGTCCCCCATGTGTGCTAGACAAGAGTACTATTTCTGACCTGTGTCTCAATATTACTTTTATTTTCACCTCATTAATTTTTTGAACAGAGTCATATTCAGTTGCTAAGACTATCATCAACCTCACACTCTAGTCCACAATGGTTTTGATTTTACAAATCCCCTTCCTCAACCTCCTTATCACCAGCAGGCCTGACAGACAACTACTCAAAAGTATAAATAACTAAGAGATCATCTTGCATTGAAAAAGCCCATTTCTGTGTGACGTAATATGTAATAATATGTCCTCATATTTGCATGTATGAGGACAAGTTTGTTCAAGACTTTAAGAAAATTAGATTTTTAAATCATAGTGATTTATATGTTAATTTTTTTAAAGATATTTCTTTATTGATTCTTACTGTGTAGCTCTGTCTGGTCTGAAACTTTTTATGTAGACTAGGATTGCGTGGAATCCACAGAGATCAGCCTGCTTGTGTATTCTGAGTGCTAGATCACCATGCCTAGCTGTTTGTTTTATTTATGTGTATATGCATGCTTCTATGAGAACATACCATGTATATACAGGTGTCTACTGAGGCCAGAAAAGGTTATTAGATACCTTAAACTGTTATAGGCAGTTGAACAGTCCAGTATGTATAGTGGGAAATAGATTAAGGTCATCTGAAAGAGTAGCAGACACTACTGGACTCTGAACAATTTCTCCAATCCCTTGTGTTAAACTTTTTATTCCTAAGTAACAGTTACTATTGAAGAAAGATAAATCAAGCTTTTGTTTTCTGCTATAAAGTCTCTAGTATCTCTATCTATTAGTAATCTTTTGGTTATTTAAGGGTATTCATGACACAAAAGAAAATGAGCCGGGCAATGGTGGCAAGCACTTGAGAGGTAGAGGCAGGTGGATTTCTGAGTTCAAGGTCAGTCTGGTCTAAAGAGTGAGCTCCAGGACAGCCAAGGCTAAACAGAGAAACCCTGTCTTGAAAAAAAAAGAAAAAGAAAAAGAAAAAGAATCTCTGGACTTCTCACCAGAGACTATGAAAGTTAGAAGATCCTGGGGAGATGTCATACAGACCCTAAGAGAAAACAAATTCCAACCCAGACTACTATACCCAGCAAAACTCTCAATCACCATAGATGGAGAAACCAAAGTATTCCATGACAAAACCAAATTCACACAATATATTTACACAAATCCAGCCCTCCAAAGGGTAATGATTGGAAAAATCCAATACAAGGAGGGGAACTACAATGCTGAAAAAGCAAAAATATAATCTTACAACAGAACTAAAAGAAGATAGCAACATGAATGGAATTCTAGCTCTAACTACTAAAAAAAACAGGAAGCAAGAATTACTTTTCCTTAATGTCTATTAATATCAATGGACTCAATTCCCCAATAAAAAGACATAGACTATCAGATTGGGTACGTAAACAGG
>JADRCC010503679.1:3857-16247 GCA_019843855.1 Hylomyscus alleni
GATACTGGGAAATTGCTTAATCATTTCTAGCCAAAAAGAAGACAGCAGTGAAGAACAAAGTATTTAAACAACAATAACAAAAGCCCAAGGACTTTTCGTCTTAATGCTAATAACTGCCCATTTATAATCAGTGTACTACTGAGTTCCCTCCTTAAACCCAGAGTTTTTAGTGTTGGAATTTAAATTCTTAAGCCTACCCATACGGTGACAAAACTCCCCCGAGTGTATTGATCCAGGTGGCCACAAGGGGGCGCGCTCAGATCAGATACCACTGGCTTCAGCCACCTGGCTTGTTGCTGCCCCCTGCGGCGGAAGCGACTTTGCTCCAGAGCTTAGATATTGTGCCCACCCCCCCAAGGTGTTGGTTGATGTCCCAAGTCCCCAAGCACCTGTGGAGGCTGGAGCAAAGGAGCAGAATTGTTTTTGAGACTTATCAAGAGCTTCATAAAACACACTGGATTTCTGGAGAGGACACTGAAAGTAAATCCAGGACCTACTGTATGCCTGGACTTCATGAATCTCAACTCTGTGTAAACACAGGGCTTGTGGGGAAGGGAGCTGTCTAGAAAGTGAAAGAGCCCAAGCGTTGAGTAGGAGCGTGAGCACCCGTCCACTTTTCTTGGCATCCAGCCCTGCTTTCATAGAGTGAAAACAAGAAAGTGGCCTCAGCTGTCGCCCAGCTCCGAGTCAGATTCTACACAGGGCTGTGGCCTGGGAGTGAGGTTGTAAGTTTCTGGAGAAGACAGCAACAGGATGAGCGCAGGGTGTTAATATAGGAAGCTATATTGTGTCCCTACCAGGAACTGGCACTACCACGGTGACGATTGGGCAGAAATTGTCCCCTCCCAGGTGGAGAGTCTAGGGTATCCTGGGAACTGTTCTCTGTTCAAGGATCCCCTCGGGACTTGGGGAACTGTCCCAACTCTCATTCTTCTATAGATGTATCTTCATACCCTCTCCTCCAAAACGAAGTCTCCAGAGATGAGTAGTGTGTGCATTTGTGATGTAGACGTGGCAAGGTGGACCTGGGCTACCTCCTGTGCCTGCTCCCTGCATCTGCCTGCACCTACCCTCTGTGCCTGTCTGTACCTGCTAGTGCCTGCTGGCTGTACCTACCTGTGCCTGCCCTCTGTGCCTGTCTCTACATGTCTGTCCCTGTCTGTGTGTTCCTGTGTCTTCCTATCCCTCCTCCCTGTGCCTGTCCGTCTGTACCTCTATCTGTCCCGTACCTGCTTCCTGAGTCTGCTCCCTGTATTCTCTTCCCATTCTGTTGTTGCTAGCCAATTCCAGATCCTTCAAGTTCCCCAGCCAGGCTGGCATGGTGTGAGTCTAAGAGAAAAGCAGGAACTTTGTCACCTCCAACCCCAGCTTAGTCCTGTGTGAGATCAGAGATGTCACGAGGCAAAGAGCCTTGTTATTTAATTTGAAACAAAGTACTTGTTATTTAATTAAGAATAGGTGCCTTGCAATTGCTTTTTTGAGAAAAACATCCCAGTTGTCCTTAAGCCTTTAAGTTCAATTTACAAAACTTGGTCTATTTCTTTGTAGTCACTTTCAAGGGACTTTTGATTAACAGCCAACTCCATTAAAACTATCTATCCCCTTTGCAAGTGGGGTTAATTAAATTATCTTCAACATTTAACACAGGACTTACTAATTTAATGTACTCAGTTTCATTTTTAAAACACTTTCCTTGTTTGGCCCAATGAGCAAAACTTTTCCAGAGTTTAAAGCATGTTAGAAAATCTAATTTAAGGACTTGAAGTGTAGTGAATCTTGAGACCTCTGGTCCATCACACCTGTGTCCCAGGTCCTCAACAGAAAAGCGACACGTCTATAATCAATTACAAATTTCAAATTGGAGTCGCAGGCTAATTTGTTCATTCTCTGTGCTGAAATGCTCCATTGTCTAGAATACTTTACATATCAAATGCCTAAGGGTGCAAGGTTAAAAGGCATTTGCCCAAGTAAGGGAAAAGCTCTCCATCCCGTGGGAGTTACCACCCTTTCTGCCTAATTATGCACATTAATTATGTCATTTCTGGGGCAAAAGTTTCATGTGCAACAAAGTCAGTACCCAATGGTTCCCTGCCTGACCATTTGGTTGCATGAAACCAAGATGGTATTTCCCAGCATCCCTTGTAACAAAGTGACTATGTGGCCAAGATCTGGCCAGTGAGATTTAAACAGAAACGTTATATGATTGCTTCCAGTACATCTTCTGAACACATGTTACTTTACTAAACATGTTATGTTTACTGCTAAGGGAACAATTATTTATAAAATAATATTAAATCCATTATCTGCCTATTTCAGACACTTAACACCTTCAGAGATCTGTGTTACATTTACCACACTGAGGTTTTTTTTTTTTTAAAGAATCACCCTCATTGTTGAAAGTAAATGTACTCTTAGGTGTGTTATTACTGTCCAATGAGCATGTGATTATATTAAGGTGGTGGAAGCGGGAAGATGCTGTAAATACGAGTACCGTTTTAATACAGCATGTACAGTACACCAAAAAAAAGCCCACTCTATTTTAGTCATTCCTCTATCTTGTCCCTGGACCATACACATCATGGTTGGACTTCTGTCACCATTTTAGTCCTAGAAGACCAAATGGAATGTGAGGAAGCAGGATCCCGGAGTTCTGGTGGCTTCATAGAGGAGTCTGAGATGACTGTGTAAAACCGCCCACCTAAGCCTCCTGGGAATGTGGTCTTGCTTTCTGGCCTTCTCCTGCTCTGTGGACTTGCCCTGTGACTTGCTTCCATCACATCAGTGACATGTGGCAAAACCAGCACTGGGTGTTGTCTAAGGCAACATTCACATTTGCCTGCTTGTAGTGCTGACCTGAAATGTCATGCTCCATTGGAAGCTGGTCTAACCTGCTAGAAGATGAGGGACCCTGGCCTGGGCATATGCCATCAGGAGATGGAGTGAAAGCCTGTAGAGTCTCTCAGCTCTGCAGCCCCAAGTTTCTGTCCAGGTAAAAAAAACCTCAGAGAGTTACTCCCCAGTGCACATAATTGTTCTCAGCCATTGAGTTTTATGACGGGCTTATGCAGCAAAAGCTAAACAAAACAGGGTCATAAGCTGCCCCAGTGTCACTTTTCTGAGAGCTTTAAGCCATTTTTGTTTGGGGTCTTGGATACATTGTATCCTGATACATCCGTGGGCCAAGCTGAGCTGGGTTGATGTGCAGTGTGTTCTCTCTCGATGCTGACAGACAGGCAGAGCCTTTTCCAAATGGTTGCCATGTCAACAAAGGACTCCATTTTCTCGAAAGAAGTAGATCTTGCGGATGGTTGGGTTCTGGTCATCTCATTAACTCTGTGTAAACTGAGACTACAGTACCCATCCCCAACCCCTGCCTTGCCCTTCTTCCACCCACGCCGGAAG
This sequence comes from Hylomyscus alleni, assembly GCA_019843855.1. Classification (NCBI taxonomy): domain Eukaryota; kingdom Metazoa; phylum Chordata; class Mammalia; order Rodentia; family Muridae; genus Hylomyscus; species Hylomyscus alleni. Next base: position 7,260 of record JADRCC010503679.1, read on the forward strand.
TCACCACTGGTTTCCTTCACTAATTTCCTTATTGCCTCATTGAATTCTGAAACTCTTTTTGCCCTTGCTGTCTGCCCAGGATAGGACTCTGACAGCTACGGCAGACATCTTGAACTCCCCATCTCTCCTCTCTGTTATTCCCCAAGTCAGACAGGGAACGAGAGCTTCCTCCTGCTCCAAGCCTTGCAGATAGAACCTAGATTCTGACATAGTGGGGTTGTTGGGACATGACTCGGATTTTCTACATAAACACTGTAATGAGAGCTAGGGTGCTTTCTAGAACCTGGGCCACAATGTCCCAGGAGCTTGATAGCTAGTGAGTCAATGAGATTTTCTCAAATCTTCATCCCCATGCATGCCTACTGGTCTGGGTACTCCGACTCAGAGCACCATGCACCCAGGCTGCCCTAGGCACTGCCCGGTCATATCTCCATGCCGCCCATGCTGTCCCAGGCACTCCTCACTAAGGCCTACCCTTACTGTTCTCCCTTCACTCTATGATGGCTGGCTCTTTTGCTCTCCTTCAGGTCTTCTGCTAAATGCTGTTCCCTGAGAGCGCTCCCCTGACCACTTGTAGACCTTGCTCATTCTGCCTAACTTCAAAAGGATTATCAGGGATTGGAGAGATGGCTCAGGGGTTAAGCAGTCACTGCTCTTACAGAGGACCTGGGTGGGGTTTACAACACCTACGTGGTGGCTCATACCTGCCTGTAACTCCACACCTCCTCTGGCCTCCAGGGTTACACGGGGTTGTGCATATAAACTCACACAGGCTCCTGCACATATGTAAATTAAAAACATTTTTTTAAAAAAAAGTAATGACATAATATAGTGACAACTTTAATAACAATTAAAGCTCTTAGTTATAAATTTATGTTCCCAAAAAAACCCAAGATGTCCTTCAGTGTATACACGGAGTAACTAGAGAATGTCCACACAAGGGTTGATCAACTTCCTGGGGTTGAGAGTGAAGACCTGTTGGGCACACCTGTAAGGGATTTTCTTGATGCAGTTCTATTAAGTGAGGAAACCCACCCTAAATATGGAGCCTTGCTCCTTGTCTACTTGTCTTCCTGCTGCTTTTCTGTCATGTTTGTAAGTTCACGTACCCCATTGGAGTCTTGCGCCAGGTTCGTATACCGCTGCTGCTGCGGCGGCTGCTATCATTTGCCAGCTTCAGAACTGTTTCTTCCACCTTCCAATGTGGACAGAAGACCAGTGACTCTCTAGAAATTCCCAGGCTGTCAGCGTTAGACTGGAGGTATTGAGGTGACCGGCTTCGCGGGCTGAACAGCTGCCAGGTTCTTGGCCTCCCCTGTGTGAAGGCAGACACTGTTAGACTGCTCGAACTATACTGTGTAAGCCAATCAAAACAAACAAACAAACAAACAACAACAAACCTCTTAGTATGTATTATTTCTCAGCTCTGTTCCTCTGGAGAGCCCTCACTAATCCTCCTACTTAAGAACATAGTACCCACTGACCAAAAGACACGAGCTAGGATGCTGAGGGAAGACGTAAAGGAAGCGTGAGTATCCATCCCTCAGTCAAAGAAGCCCCTGCGGAGGCCGAGTGCTGCACCGTTTCAACCATATGCTATTCTGAACTGACACAGCTATGGAGACCGTAAATGGATCAGTTGGTGTTAAGAATGGGGAAGGAGAATGACTAGCATCCTGTCTGCTACTGTAAGGTGGTGTGAGGTATTCTGCCTTTGTCTCATTCATCCGCCTTGGCTTGCTCGATTTTGTTTTTGAGATAGGGACTGACTATGTCACCCTGGCTAGCTAGAACGCATTATACAGACCAGACTGGCCTCAAGCTCAGAGATCCACCTGCTAGTGCTTCCCAAGTGATGGGATTACAGGTGTGTGCCACTAAGCCCAGGATCACCTTCCTTTTCTTTGTGTGTGTGTGCGCGCGTGTGGTATACACGTGTGTGTACCAGTATGCGCGTGGAAAACATAAGGGGACGTCCTGTTCTACCAAATCTTCATTATTCCTTTGAAACAAGGTCTCTCACTGAACTTGGAGCTGCTGTAGCAGCCAGCAAGCCTCCCTGGCATTCCTGTCTCTGCCTCCCAGGATTGGGGTTACAAGTGTGTGCACAGCCATGCGCTGCTGTTTACACAGGTGCTAGGATCGAAACTCAGGTCTTTATGACTGTGCGGCAAGCACTCTTCACCACCGAGTCATCTCTAGCCCTGTCTTGCCTTAAATGTGAGCTCTGGGGCAGCAGTGAACGAATGACGTGGAGCATCCATTGATAGCACATGGTGCAGCATCCGGCAGCATTCATGATGTGGCCAGGAGAAGTCCCTAGCAATGCAAGGTTTTAAATCCTTGGTATAACAGTGCTCTAGAGCACGGTGTTGCTCCAATCAGCACTCTGGCCATGTTGCTTCCTTGATTAGATCTTTTATTTGCTTTCTTCATTTCTGAGATGAGGCCCACTGGCCACCTACAGGGCTTACATGATCAAGCTCTTCCTATCTCTAAAATGTCCATGTAGCACTTCAGCTATCTGCCCCGCCTCAAGCCCTCGTTTGGACCCGGGCCTCTGCTCTCTATGCCCAAAGCTCCTCTCTTTCCTCTGCCCAGTCAGAATAACTCTCCATGTTTTTGCTACTGGCATTTGCTCTAAGCCAGCAGTTCTCAACCTTCCTAACGCTGTCACTCTTTAACATTAGTTCTCATGTTGTGGCGACCACCGACCATAAAATTACATTTGTTGCTACTTCATAACTGTAATTTTACCTCTGTTACGAATTATAGTGTAGATATTTCTGGAGCTAGAGGTTTGCCAAAGAGTTTGCGACCCACAGGTTGAGAACCATTGCTCTAAGGCATCTCCCCAGCTGGACCGTACAGTCCTGAGTTCACCCCAGGGAAGGGGTTAGTGAAAACTCCTTGTCCCAGCCCCGACTGTTGATTAATTTCACATGAACATTCTTGATGGTTTTCAGATGCTCACAAGTGGGCAAGAAGTAGTATAACCTGCAAAATCAAAAGAGAAACTGAAAGCAATAGTCTCTAGTGCACTGAAATCCAATTTGATTTTCAGAAAAAAAAATGTGATATGTATATACTTGACAATGATGAATCCTTTTTATATAAAGCAACTCCGAGACCAATTTTCTTCATAAAAGCTCAAAGCACGAGGCTACACTTTTCAGGCTAAGAAGGATGGGAGGTGGGAGCTCTGTGTGTCTTCTGCAAGCTAATTTCTCAAGTGCTACTGAGTTTTTGCAAACTGGCTTCCCATCCCTCACCTGCAGCATTGCCAGACCTACCCCTGCAGGTGGGGAATTTGAACCACCCAGGAACCCCAAGTCCCATTCCCCTGGCTGCCTGTTTTGGAGAAATTATTATGACTGGGTCCTTGATACCAGGAAAGAAAAGTTCCTGGGTGACTTCCGGAACCTTCTGTCATCTTCTTTTGGTGATGCCAATTGGCGGACTACATCTTTCCAGACGCTCCCATCCCCCGTGGGTTAAAAGTCAAGGGTCTTTGCCAGGGTCCATCAGTTGAGCTAGTGTCATAAACTATCCTGAGCAGGACCCTTGGAGCCTGACAGGGGTAACAGTATAAGGCAGAACAGGGTGGAAGCCCTGTGCCATTCACTCCCATCGGCTTCTGCTCCATTTCCATCCCCGTCCCTCCCACCCTCCCTCCTCCCCTCCTGCTTGCTCCTCTACCACAAATAACCACACACTCTCCTGTTAGCATTTGAACTTGCTGTTCTTTGTGTTTGGAAAACACTCTCACACACACAACTAGGCAACTACAACTTAATGTCAACCTTATACATCTCTGGTCTTATGTCACCCCTTTAGAGGTGCCATTGTGACCTCTCTAAGTGGCTACCCTTCCCCCACCCCTCACTCCTTCCTCCCTTTCTTTTCCTCCCTAGAACTCACAATCATCTAGCCCCACCCTTGTCAGACCCATTTATTCTTTTATAGATATTTTATCCCTCCTTGAAAATTGAACCCTGGGGAATAGTACTTGGCTTAAGCACCAATGGATCCCTTGCTTCTTGCCTGTTGCTGTGTATACAGTAGATGCTCAATCGCGATCATCAGAAATGAGATGAGTTCAGGTAGGGAAGACACTGCCATGGTTATGCAACAACTTTTAGCCAGATGGTATTCCTGTGTGTCTGAGAACCTTCTCAACTCATAGGGTAGAAACCATCTACTTCATTCATACAGGAGGCAAGGGAAACTCAGTGGCTTTGGTCAGCATTTACTGACTGATGCGAATCATCATGTGCAGATTCCTGGGAAAGCTTGAAATGTTATCAGTGACATTCAGTGGAAAACTGAAGAGGTCCAGTTCCCTGCCTCAGCTGCTCTGCAGAGCTAGAACAACACTCAGGCCTATGGGCCTGGACTCTGACCAGTGTTCCTTCCCCAAATCTCAATATTTCACACATCTTGTCTATAATCAGAAATCTCCCCTGGCCTCAGGGCAGCTCCTGCGGAGGCCTAGCAGGGGTCTGGAAGCATTGGAAAACAAGAGAAGTCCTCCCTTATAGGAAACCCACTTCCTGTCAGTGGTAATAAAGGCTCCCAAGAACAAATAATGGACTCAACTGAAATTAGACATAACACAACAAATTGTGCGTGAGAACAACATGGGTGCACATTTACACATTGGAGGAGTAATTATAAATCTTTGTTATAAATCTGCACACTCCTGTGTGGCGTTATGGATGTCAAACTGACATCTATTAGGGAAGAGCTGTTCCCAAGGCTGATGTGGGGATTTTTGTTGTCTCACTTTGGAGCCTTTAATTAATAGGTATGCCCCATCGCTAGGCTGATTCCTATGAGGAACTTGGAGAGGGTGGGTGGGGGAGGGGTGACCCAAAGCCGAGGATGGTAATGACTGTCATAATCATTATGAACAAACTTCCCGTCTAGTGACTGTATTCGATGTTGTCTGGAAACTGCTTGCTTATTAGTAATGGGCTTTTTAAAGGTTACCAGGGTGTTGGTATGTTGGTAGCTAGTGCCTGTCTGCTCTGTGACCACTGCACAGTGGCCTTGGGCAGGGACAGAAGTGCAGGAATCTGGAAGGGCTATGATATTCTCTGTCCCCACAAATAGCACATTAAAATAGATCTTGTTGAGTCCTCTGGGGTATGGAAATGTTGTAAGTATCCACACTTGAGGAGATTTCAGAGTACATAGGTTACAACTCCAGGAAAATTACTTAATGCCACTTCTTTTACAGAAACAATAGAACGTTGTTCTTTCAACAGGCATGTGCCTTACTCGGGTGGTATCAGACACACCATGATCAGAGTCACCACCAGGTTCTGCGGAGGTCCAGTTCCCTGCCATGGCTGGTGCGCAGAGCTAGACCAATACATGGGTTATGGGCCTGGACTCTCAGAACATATCAGTATGTAGCATACACGGCTTAAGGCAAGTCAGGTATATTGTAGACTTACTTGATACTCCTGAATTTTTGTCTCTGAGTAGTAAAGTCAGTATTCTCCTCTCCACTCAAGAGATTGAAAATCTGAGCCCAAAATACCCTGGGCCCCTAGAACCACCCTTCATAAGCATGGTAACTGTGAAAGAAACCTAGGAAACGGAAGCTGGAACAATAGTATTGTGGAATTTATAATGTATAGGACAAATTTTGTCATTTATTTATTTATTTATTCACTTTTCGTCCAATTACACCACCCTCCTTCTTGTCCCTCCTCATACATCCCCTCTTCCTGCCTCCTTTTCTCCTCTGAGAAGGGGGAAGAACCCCTGGGTACCAACACCCTGGCACATCAAGTCACTGCAGGACTCTCCCACAGTAACCAGACAAGGCAGCCCAGTTAGGGGACCAGGATTGATTCACAGTCAGGCAACAGAATCAGGGTAAGCCTACTCCAGTTGTTGGGGGACTCACATGAAGAACAAACTGTACATCTGCTACATACGTGTGGGAAACCTAGGTTCAGCCCCTGCTTGCTCTTTGGTTGGTGGCTCAGTCTCTGGGAGCCCCAAGGGTCCGGTTTAGTTGACTGTGTTGGTCATCCTGTGGAGTCCCATATAGGGGAAATTTTAAGGGCTAGTTCTCATTTTTCAAAAATTGAAAAATGAAATCATAAAGTGGTGCGAGAGGGATGTCTGGCGTCAAGCACACAGCTGTGAATATTGTAATACTCTTTTATAATTACTAAGCTCCAACTGAGAGCCATCATGCAGAGCCAGATGTCTGAAGTCTCTTGGACTTATCCCACAGCATCTGCTTGCCAGCTTTCCCTGTCCCCACCAGTCCCTCGACTCGCTGGAGAGGGATTCGCTGCTGTGTGGTCTGGCACCCTCCCTACCTGCTGGTATCATGCTCCAGTCCCCTGCCCCCTACAGCCTTGGGCCAGCCCCTTCTCCATTCTATCTCCATGATGTTCACGCTCTGACCAACCAGAGCACCACACACACCTATCTGTGATGACTGGAATTAGCTTGTTATTGAACATAAGACCAAGCACTGGTGAAAAAGTGTAATAAGGCGTCGGCTAGGGTTATTGTGAAAACAATGTAAGAGCAGAAACCTTCATTGGCGAGGCCTGGAACTTTTGGAAGCCACCTAAAAACATAAGGAGCTTCACCACTGAAGAGAAGGAGCTTCCTCATGGACAAGTCTCAGGTCCTCAGAGAGCACCTTGTTCCAGTTCTACCTGAAGCAAATTTTACCCGGTGCTTGCATTACATAAGCCAGCAAATTGCCTGTTGTAGTCATAAGACAATTTGTTTGGAAGTGACAGGAAGGTCTTCCCTAAAGAGTATTCCAGGCTGTTGGACAGCAGGGTCAGGACCCAGTGGGTGAAGCTGACAGAGATGTCACTCTGGCCCACCAAGGTGGAGGGCGATGCTGAGAGGTGTCTGTCTACAAACGTGTTCAGGCAGATTTAAGTGTCTGTTTCGGACCTGGTTGTGGCTGGATAAAATGAGTTCAAAGCTCAGGCTCCTTCAGACTTCCCTTTCCTGTGACGACCAAGAAATAAAGAGAGTGGTTTCCTGGACATTCTTACTGTCCTTCAATTCTGCAGCCCAATTATTTTCTTTACAAGAAGTGCCACTGTTTTTCCTTACTTGTTGGTCCTAACTTATTGAAGAAGAAATATATATCATATTATATATTATATGTTATATTGGATATATTACATGATATATATAGGATATATTACATGATATATATATATATATATATATATATATATCCTAAATATTCAGTAATTAATAAGCACCTAAGATAGTCTCACTGCTGCCACACACTGCTAACACCTTTAGAGTTTCAGTCTGAGAGCTATAAGTCTAAGCAGAGACAAAATGAGTCAAGTTTTACTGAGTTCTGAAATTTGTACTCTGGCCAGCTTTTGTTGAATCTTTTTCCTCTTGCCTTGGGAAAAGCAAATGTCTGTAAATCTACCTTAAGAAATAGCTGACACAGCTGTCTGGTTAGACATCAAAACCCTTTCCTAAGGCAATAATGATTCCCAGCAATGCCCATGTCTGCAGACATGCTTCATCTACAGTAGACACTGTCTATCAATGGTCACAGGACTCAGAGAGTACCCTGAGGTGGTCGGAGAGTTCAACACTGTTGCTCAAACTATAAAAACTGTAAGAAACTACAGACTTAAACAAAACAGTTTGGTACATTGCCTGCTAGCAAAGTTCTGAATAAAGCTGAGCTTCTGGAATGCAGTTTCCAAAGCTGGATTTCTACGGCATTGTAAGAACAGAGATCATGTCCATGCCGTCTCCCTGCACTTCCAGCACCTAGCAACAGGTTTTCCAGACACAGTAGGCTTTCAATTAGTACCTCATTAAATGACTAGAGAATGAGTGTCACACCCCTAACCCTGTGCTTTCTGGGAAGTCACCCTAAGCAAGGGACCCACTGGAACCCACATCTACAGCCATTCAGACACTTTGACACATTCTACCTTATGTGCACTGTTCAATGACGGATGCCCGTTTAGCAGAGGACAGTATATGTTTGCCACTAGCACATTCACTCTTGTTAGGAACATCTGTGACTTGTCCCAGTTTCCTTATACAGGAAGTGGCCCCTGAGGCTGCAGTACCTCTCTGTGTCCTCCCTATTTTGTTGCCAAATGCCCAACTTTGCCATTGTTCCTTAAGACCACATGGGGAAGGAAACCCTCACTTACTGAACCTACTAAGTGCTGGGAACTTTATATGTTTGATTTCATCTGATCCTCTCAGCCACACTACTAACACTTCCCTATCCATCTTTATTTTATAGAAATAAGAAGTAAGGTCTAGAGAGGTCAATGACTTGCCCAAAGTCACACAGACTCAATTTACAGATGTGAATCTGTGAAACACTCACTTTCTTATCTGTTATTCCACACTGTGTTTTCTTTTTTTTTATTTTTTGAAGATTTATTTATTTTTTTAAAAGATTTATTTTATTTATTTTTATGTGTATGAGTACACTGTAGCTGTATAGGTGGTCGTGAGCTATCATGTGTGTGGCTGTTGGGAATTGAACTCAGGACCTCTGCTGGCCCCGCTTGCTCTGGCCCGATCACTCCAGGCCCCACTTGCTCCAAGCCCTGCTCACTCCAGCATAATTCACTGTAGTTGTCTTCAGACGCTCCAGAAGAGGGTGTCAAATCTCATTATGGGTGGTTGTGAGCCACCATGTGGGTGCTGGGATCCGAACTCAGGACCTTCGGAAGAGCAGTCAGTGCTCTTACCTGCTGAGCCATCTCGCCAGCCCCAGAATTATTTATTTTTATTTTATGTGTATGAGTACACTGTAGCTGTACAGATGGCCGTGAGCCATCATGTGGCTGCTAAGAATTGAACTCAGGACGGTCCCCCTCACTCCGGCATAATACACTGTAGCTGTCTTCAGACACACCAAAAGAGGGCGTCAGAGCTCATTATGGGTGATTGTGAGCCACCATGTGGTTACTGGGATCTGAACTCAGGACCTTC
>JADRCC010503860.1:0-10955 GCA_019843855.1 Hylomyscus alleni
TGTTTTGTTTTGTTTTAAATGGGTTCTGGGATTGAACTCAGGTTCTCATAATTGCATGGTAAGACTTTATAGGCTGAACTGTCTTCCCAGGTGCCAATGTCTTTTAAATGTTGAAAATACTATCTCCGGGGACAACTGTACTTCAGGACGCTGCTCACTAATAAAAAAGTGAGCTGCGGACACAGATGAGTCTCAGACGCGCTAAGCAACACAAGAGAAGCCAAGCTCAGGAAGCTGTGTTCTGTGGAGTTCCATTTATAGAACACTAGAAAACGAGAGCTACAGGAGCAGAAAATAGATCACTGGTTACTAGGTGCTGAGAGTCTGAGAAGGAACAGACAAGAGGGTGCAGAATGAGAGATTTAGGGGGGACATGCTGTAACTACATCTATATACTGACTGTAGTGTGTTTACATAATTATATGTTTGTCAAAACAGACCTGGATATATAAGGAAGCAAAGAGATATGACTCCATATAAATGAAAATCTCATTAATGTTACCCAGAAGTGCTGATGAGGAGTAGGGATACCAACGAGCAAGATATTGGTCTTGTTCAGGCATTCTCTAATGGTAGCCTGGACTAAGGACAAGGCCTTGCAAGGCCCCACAACACCTGGTTCCTCCATGGTTTGCACAGGAAGAGGACAACTGATGCCTTTCAAATTGAATGAGTAATGTTCTTTACTGCCTTCTGTGGCTGTAACGACAAGAGTTCATTCTTTTTTATTTGTCCTGCCTGTTCTGGCTCCAGGTGGGCACCACTATCACCTTTTTAATTTATTTATTTTTTATCAGTAACACCAAACAAAGGGCCTTGCGAGACTGCTTCTGCCCTGTCCTCCACTAGTGTGATGGATAGCTCTTCGGAGGAAGGACTGAGGGGCTCATTTGAAACAATATCCTTGAAGTTCATCAGGCAGGATGAGGCTCACAGACTTGAGGCTGCCCTACGGAGAAGACCAGACAAGAGTGGGCAGAAGCTCGGCTTCTGTTTTACCACCCTCCGTGCAGGTGCAGTTCAATAAATCAAATGATGCATTAACAGGAAAAAAAAAAGTCTTGTTTATGCACAAAAAATTCCACGTTATTCCTTATAAAAAAAAGCCTCCCTTTCAATTGCTCTGCATGGTGCTGCCAATGCGCAAACTTAAAGAGTTCTTAGCACTTGCTGGTCTTAATGAAATTACTGGAGTCAAAACTTTAAGTACTGCTTTAAAAACTCAATTTAGATTTGAAGTAACATTTGAAAAGTAGGCTTCCCAATTAGACAAACCACTTGATTATCTTCTTCCCCCTCCTAGCAATTAGGAGAACAAAGGAAGCAATGGCTAGTTTCATGATCCTTTCAAGGGTTCTCATAATTACTAATTTTAGAGGTAAATTTGTAGCGAGATTATCCAAATGGATAACCATTAAATACAGAAGTTTTGAAAAAAAAGTTTTTAGAAATGGGTGATAAAATGAATGCTTAGCCTTTCACCTCAGAGCTATGAAGAAGCATCTCAAATTACGGAAGGAGATCAGGCCAACGTCTTCCTCTTCCTGTGTTCACTTAAGTACCAAGCACAGGTCTTCTAACATCCTTATTGTTTCCACTTAGCAAATGGCCCCACCACTGACCTAGGCACACAAGTCATAGAATGGAGATGCCCCAGGCTGCTTTCCCATGCCCTCCACCTATGCAGTTCCCAAGCCAGTTCTCCTAAGAGGTAGAATTTGAACTTGTCAGTTCATTTCTAGTCTAGCAGTCAATGTCACATCCTTTCCTAAGGGAGCCATGCAGCAGCCTGCTCATCTGTCCCACTGTATCCTGGAAACCTAAGTCTGGGCCTGGTCAATCACATCTGCAATCAGAGGATTTGGGAAGCCGAAGAAGGTAAAGGCTAGCCTGCGCTGTACACTCGGTTTCAGGCCAGCCTGGAACAAAACAATGAGACCCTGTCTGAAAAACAGAGTAAACAAATCAACTCCCACCAACCAACCTACTGAAAAATGACAAACAAAACAAAACAAGCCTCATCAAGTCACTGCTCTCCTAAGAACCTCTACGGTTCCTACAGATCTCTGTGTTAGATCTTTAGTCTGTTATAGAAGGAGAGAGTCTTCTCATGCATCCCCATGGCCCCTTCCCTCTGCTGACTTGGAATGATGTGACTGGCTCAGACCAGTCGGCAGTGAGTGAATGTGGGCTGTGTTACTTCAGAGGCCCTCAATCATGATGTGAATAAACAACCCCCTCCCCACGTAGAAACCAGGAAGGACACAAAGCTCCAGATGTTGCCGCTAAAAGGTGACTCAGTCTTATTAGCATCGGTTCCCAGGTGGCTGTGAAGAGAGCCACTCGTCATCCTGGACCGAACGTACCTTTTAGGTAGGGAACACCATTTTCTTTGCTAAGCCACTGAGACTCTGAGGGCTGTTTAGCGTGACGACATTACCTGACCTTTTCTGACTGTTCACAAAATGGTTCGTAGTTTACTACGATTTACTTTTTTGGCTTGGTGACTCGGCTTCGGATCTCGTTGTCTCTGGGTCCTTCTGGTGCTACTTCTATGTCCCCAGTTGCTTTTCCCTCCACGCATGCACGCCTAACCTTAGTTGCTTCTCAGTCAGCTCAGATGGGGTTTGCTGACCTGCTTTGGCTGCGCGTCACAACCCCCTAACGGTTCCTCGCTCCCACTCTTTGCACCATCCATCATCCTTGTAATTCATTACCCGAGCGCCGGCCGGACTCTGTGACCTCTGGGACTAGGGACTCATATCCATCCTGTATCTTTAGGACTTATGGAAGAACCTGATAGAGCAGGTGCCAATGAATGATTAAATAAGTGAGAGAACCGGACAGGGTCAGAGCGAATGGTTTATTTATTTATTTTTTTTCTAACCACCTTCAGATAGGGTTTTCATCTATTCATTTTCATGCTTTAAAAACTGTTGCACTGCTATTGGATCCCAAGGCCTTGTATAAACTGGGCAAAACTTATTGTTTATGGCAAGCCTGTTCTGTGTTAGCTGGCCTGTAAAGTCTGACCAACTCGTGTTCGGAGAAGACAGGAATCAATCAGTGCTCACCTGCCTGTTGACATTTTCTGGACTTTTTTTTTTTTTTTTCCCCCAGCAGAGCCTCATAAAATGAGTGAAATTTGAACAGACAGGAAGCACCAGGCAGGTGTGCCAGGAAGAGAAAGGCTGCAGGAATGAGACCTTTGAGTGCACACACTAGAAGCACAGCGTTCTGCACGGCTCTCCCTCCACCCTTTCCTCCGCCGTTGCTTTGACTGGCTGAGTGAAGGACATACCCATCTCCTTGAAAGCTGGACAATGCTTGGGAGACGCCCTTCATTGCAGAACTTGCTTTGGCTTTCATGCATGGAAGAACTGGCTTCTTTCCAATTTTGCCTCAGTTCTGTTCCCCCACCCTCCTGCAGGGTGGGGCCACCACCTTGTCCTCTTTTTATAGCTCTCTGATACTCACTTTCAGTACTTTTATGCACCGTAAGCACCCGGGTAAATGCACTTAAACAATGAAAACTCTCTTTTGAATTTGCGACGACTTGCTTTCAGCTAGGGTGAGGCCCATGGCTAGTGAGGTTAGAGGCTAGAGGTTAGATAATAACACTAGAGAAATAGATAGCCTAGCTTGTTTTTTAAGTTTAGCTTTTTCTTTTCTTTCTTTTCTCTCTCTCTCTCTTTCTCTCTTTCTCTCTCTCTCTCTCTCTCTCTCTCTCTCTCTCTCTCTCTCTCTCTCTCTCTCTCTCTCTTTCTTTTTCCTTAAAGCCCACAGAAGTAAGGCTGGGGAAACTGCTCAGTAGGTAAACTGCTTGTTATGTAAAGGTGAGGACCTGTGCTTAGAGCCCAGACCCTGCATAAAGGCTGTGGTAACACCTGCCTGAAACCCTAGTGAGGGCTTGGAGGCAGGCAGGTCCTGTTGGCTAGTATCAGCAAACAGCAAGTTCCAGGTTCATTGAAAGACTCTCAGAAAACACCATAGAGAGCTATAGAGGAAGACACCTGATGTCAACCTCTGGGTTCTACCTGGAATTTTAGTCCCTAGTGGTCACTATCCCCAATATGTTGGTATATGTTGGTGCATGTTAGTGCAGCCCCTTGCACATTTTATGCACATACACACATTTATAGAGCTGCTTTCAACTTAGTTCAACTTTATTTGATTGTGGTAGAAAACACATATGACACAGCTTCATTGATTTAAGTGCCTGGTTCAGCAGTATTAAGTGCATTCACATTGTTATGGACAGACAAATCTCCAGCATTTTCTCATCTTGAGGATTTGGAAATCTATCCTCATTTAATTTGTTTTCTGTTCAACAGTAAATCATATATTTTCTCATAATATCAAGTGCTCTTCAATACTATTCTTTAACATTTTAAATGTTATGTGTAATTTTTTTCTATCACCTTAACTAAGAGTAGGCCAGGTATGGTGGCACACACCTTTAATCCTAGCACTCATGAGATAGAGGCAGGTGAATCTCTGCGAGTTTGGGTCTAGCCTGGTCTACACAGTGAGACCCTGTCCCTCCCTTACAGTGAGTGCTTACTGTTGATTATTTCGATCATTTCCACATTTTCACAGTTATGTAGAATGGTGAGCATTTTGTATGTTTTGTTTAAATAGCTTTACATGTTTGTTTAAATATTTCCTTATAATCAATTTTCAAATGTGCAATTGTTAACATAAAGTGGTGCACACTTTAAGATGTTTTGTTTATAGGTAAATTTTCATTTTGATGTGAGAAACTCACCACTTTACATAACAAGAAACAGAATAGAAAAGACCCATTTCTCTAGCTTCACTCAAATTGTGTGTTATTGTGTAGAATGAGCCTTTTCTAAAAAGCCTCATGTTAAAATTTCTCTTAGGCATCACTGGGGCATATAGACCCTTCTGAACAAATGCAGGTGGGAGAGTCACGTACCTCTACAAACAAGATGGGGAAGATCCCCACTTTATCTCCGAGCTTCCCCTCTGCCCAGTTCTCATCTACACGGCTGATCACTGTGATGACATCATCCTGAAAGAGAAGGCCTCAGGTCAGCTCTCCCCTCCACTTTCAGGTGATAAAACCTTCCTCGGAGACCAGTTTGAGGCAAGGAGCTCTTGAGTAGGTTGTATGGGTATATTTCTGGCATCACAAAGGGTAGTGTTTTGGTCACCAAGATTTTCAAGAGGACTGGAAGTGATGTGAAGATTAATGGAACTTGATAGGAAAACCCAGAATACTCCAATCACCAGCAGACTCTGTGGTTTTCATTTAAATTAATCACATGGAGAAGCCAAGAGGCAAGCCGCAGGTGATACAGCGCTAGCTTGGTGAAATGGAATGTTGTTCATTTGAATTTTGAAGACTTTCCAGAACCCACTCAGTTTTAATATGTCAAAAATAAAGCAGCTTTCACTTAAAAGTTTCTAACTACTAACTTAAAAGATTACATATAAAAGTGCAGAAACATTTTAAATGTTGATAAGCAAAACAAGTGGATTCTAGCCACACAATCTGCCAATAGCGTAGTTGACTGTCTAGATGCTTTTGTAGTAAGACAAAAGATATATACATATAAATATTAATTTAAATCCTTTTAAAGACATACATGTATATATTTAACAAAGTTCATAAATCTTGAAATAAGCTGGAATAATCAACCATAGCCACAACCCCCCCACCCAAATTAGAATATAACGTTCTACATCTCCTTTGTGACTTTTCCCACACTTGAGCATCATGACCTCTGACCTCTGAGATTGTCCACTCATTTTTTCTACTTTCCCACTTCATTCAAATGATGTCATACTTAATACCTCAATAGGAACACTTTTTGTTCCCTTTCCACCCATGTGTGTGACAAGTACCACGATGTGTTTGAAGGTCAGAGGGCAACTTGAGAAAGTTGTTTCTGTCCTTGACCCCTGTGATTTGGAGACTGAACTTGAGCCATCTAGTTTGGCAGCAAGCACTTTTCTCTTCTGAGCCATCTCCCTAGCCACCACACTGTCATTTTGGTTTTCTCTGGAGCCCAGGCTACTTTCAGTGATCCTCCTCCCTCAATATCCTAACTACTGAGATTACAGATACAGATATGGTTGACTTTGGATATACTGGGTTTAGAACTGAGTTTAGATTTTTCTAATGAAGCTTCAGTGTTCTACAAAATTCTCTGATCCGGTATCATATCTTCCCATTGATGTGCATGTGTCTTCCATTAGACTCCCAGTTCAGTGGAAGGAGTGATATCGCTCCATCACTGTTCCAAGTAACCGAATTGTCAGTTTCGGGGCTGGAATGATGACTTAGTGGTTAAGAGCACTTGCTCTTGCAGGGGACCCAGGGTTGGTTCCTGGCACCCACATGGTGGTTCATAACCATCTGTAATTCGAGTTCTAGAGAGCCTTCTTATGGTTTCCACAGGTACCAGGAACACACACGGCACCCATACATGCACAGGGCAAAACACTCATCTACACAAAATGAAAATAGATTAAAAATATGTTTAAAAGAAACTGTCAAATAATGGGTTTAGGGAATGAAGGAGAGTGTGGTGCAACTGTCCCTGTTTGCAAATCCATAGAGAAGTTGGGGAAACATGTTTTCTGCTATGTCGTCTCGGAACTCAGTGCCTGATGTGTGCTATACGGCTGGTACTCAGTAAATGCTGTGACATTAGACTTTCTCTGCCTGTCATCTAAGGGTGAAGTTTGTTGTTCAGCTTACAGAATGACATTGCTGAGAATGCTTTGAGGAACCAAGAGAATAAAGATGATCATCATTTCGGAACACGCAGGGCAGTGACATGATTTAGTTAGAGTGAATCCGAGGTGAAATCTCATTCCTCATACTAGTAAAACACTAACACTTTACAAAAGACTTTTACTGAAGAATTATGACAGCACCACTTCATGTGCTCCCACCCTAACCTGTCACAGAAGAAAAAGAATACAGTAACCCCAACCTAGGGTTTCTATGAGAGGATTTCAACAGTCTTTGAAAACACAGCTGAAGTCACAATTAAATGCTTTCTTTTGTGAGGGTTGCCATGGTCTGAGTGTGTCTCTTCACAGCAATTGAACATTGACTGAGATAGTGCCCACGTAGTTGAAATTATACACATAAACACACATTGCTTACATATTTGTGGTCATGCACACACACAAACATACACACACATGTGCATTCATGTGTATAGTGCTTACTCTTTTTAAAAAAAAATCAGCAAATATTAAATAATGGATTCTGGCTTCTGCCATAGTCTGTATGTGGTGTGGGACTCTTACCTTGAGGAAGGTCAGGCAGTCCTGGTTCTCGCTCTTATCCTTGTCTCGAAGGTCAAAGTTGTAGAGGGCTCTGCAGAGTGGGGGCTGCTGGGGCAGCTGCTTGATGACTTCCACAGAGCTCGCTGGGAAGATTCCACTGACCCCATTGACCTCCCCCTGGTACCAGTTCTCATCAAGCTGTCTCCGAAGGAGGATGACATCTCCTTTATTAAACTTCAGGTCGCCAGGATTCTTCCCTCTGTAGTTGCACAAGGCCTTGGCTCGAGGCACCTGTAAGCAACACAGGCCAGAAAATAGGAACTGAGCTTAGGGGTGGTGGAATGGAATGTCCCATACCAACTACTAATGACGGCTGCGTGTGAACCATTTATCTCATTTAATGTAAATAGCTGTCGTAGTTTCTCTTCCTGTTCTGTGATGTGGTATGACGATAAGATCAATTTTAGGGAGAAAGGGTTTATATTGGCTCACAGTTGAAGGTGCCCATGATGATGGGGGAAGGCATGGGGGCAGAGGCTTGAAGCAGATGCTCACATCGCAGCATTGGTCAAGAAACAACAATGGGGGCTGGAGAGATGACTCAGTGGTTAAGACTGCTCTTTCAGAGGTCCTGAGTTCAAATCCCAGCAACCACATGGTGGCTCACAACCATCCATAAAGAGATCTGACGCCCTCTTCTGGTGTGTCTGAAGGCAGCTACTTACACATACTTACGTATAATAATAAATAAATCTTTTTTAAAAAAAGAAACATCAATGACTGCTTTCAATGTGCTCAGCTCTCTGTCTCTATTTCACACAGTCCAGGATCTCCTCCTTTCCAAGTAATTGTCTTGTTCACAATTAAGCAGGGCCCCCCCATATCAGTTAACATAATCAAAATGACCCCCCATAGGCGTGCTCAGCACCTGCTGTCCCTTCCTTAGGTGATTCTAGATCCTGTATAGACTGTCAATAGCAACTGTCATAGTAACTTGTTTGACAAAGATTTGTTTCCTTTTAATTTTAAGATTATAATACAAT
The DNA here is from genome assembly GCA_019843855.1 of Hylomyscus alleni. Taxonomy (NCBI): domain Eukaryota; kingdom Metazoa; phylum Chordata; class Mammalia; order Rodentia; family Muridae; genus Hylomyscus; species Hylomyscus alleni. Next base: position 8,316 of record JADRCC010503860.1, read on the forward strand.
TACAACATTCTCCCCACTTTCCTGACTTCAAATACTCTCATCTTCCTTTCTCCACTCTCCTTCAAATTCATGGTTTCTACCTTTACCAATTGCTATTGCGTGCATATATGTACGTGCATGCACACGCACACTCCCAAATACAACCTGCTCGGTTTGTATAATGTTACTTGTATGCTTTCAGGGCTGGCTGTTTGGCACTGGGCAACCAACTGTCGTGCTCTGATCTGGGGAACACTGCCTCTCCTGTTCCCAGCTTTACTCGGTTGCCCGTAGTTCTTTGTGTAGGACTGAGGTCTCATGGGCTTTCCCCGTCCACCTCAGCAGCACCTTAATTTTATACTTTGACTTGGACGGCAGTTTGTAGCTATAGTTGATTGTTCCCACATATTTATAGCACTTTACTGAGTATATATTCAATAAATGCATATATGAAAGAATTTTAAATCAGGGTTTACACGCAGGAATCTCTTATCACTACAAAGGTATCTCGAAAAACTGGCTGTATCATCCTCGAACAGCTTATACTGGGATAGCATGTGGGTGAAACCTCATGGAAATAGCTTCTGATATTTTTAGGAGACACAATTTTACAGCAAACTCCCTGATCCCCTGGCTCTCACAACCTTTCTGCCCCTCTTCCGAAATGTCCGTCCAACCTCAGGTGTGGGACATCACTGCTCTGCTCACGGTATCTAGGAAATGGAAACAACAGAGTATCCTTTTGAGACAGAAGTTCACCATCCCATTTACTGATGGAGCAGACTGGCCGTGGTTTGGTAACGCGCATAAGGTGACACAGGTGGGGAACGGCAAGCATCATCAAGCATTAGCTCTAAAACTGGGATGCCTCAGTCTAGAGCTTTTGTTGTTAATCCTGAATCTGGGAGTATGGGTTAGGACTGACTGACAGCTATGTGACTTTGAATGTCTTAGTCAGGGTTATTATTGCTGTAATGAAATGCGTTGATCAAATGCAACCTGGGGATTAAAGGGTATAAACCCTTTGGCTTATTCTTCTCTATCACTGTTCACTGTTGAAGAAGTCAGGACAGGAACTCAAGCAGGGCAGGAACTGGGAGGCAAGAGCTGCTGCAGAGGGGTGCTGCTTACTGGTTTGCTCTCTGTGCTTACTCAGCCTTCTTTCTTAGAGAATCCAGGACCACCAACCCAGGGTGGCCCCACCCACAATGAGCTGAGCCTTCCCACATCAGTCACTAATTAAGAAAAGGTCCTACAGGTTTGCCTACAGCCCTGATGTTATGCAGGCATTTTCTCAGTTGAGGTGCCTCATCTCCTCTCAGACTTTTAGCCTGGGTCAAGTTGACATAAAACCAGCCAGCACAGTGAGTCAATGATTCTTTCTGGCTCGGTACTGATTTTGCATTCTGCTTTTACTTCTTTCTACTTATGTGATTAGGGTTGTTTAACATTTTTTCTGAACTACGTTCATGTATAAAATAAGATATTAGTAGAATGTCTACCTCATTAGGGCTTTTGCGAGCAATAAATACGTCTCCATAATGCATTGAACATCTTGCTAGGATGTACTATGTGCTCAGTGAATGCCTTCCTTTATTAGCATCATGTATAATGGGGAACTAATGACCGCAGGTCTACCTACTCCTCAGCATTGATGGGAAGAAAATGGGAGTGGAAAGCACCTGTGAATAGGAAGTGGATGGTAAGGGTACTGCAGCGTAATTTGCCTACAGCCTTCTTCAGAACTGTAGACCTCATGAGCATCTGGATCATTAGGAAGCTCAACTGACACCAGGAAACAATTAGTCAGGAATCAATCATAGCTTCTGAATAAAAATCAGCTTGTGAGTCGTCATTGGTCTGATCAGTTGTCTGTCTAAATAATTAATACAGTCAAATGCTTCCCTCCACCCCCCCCCCCATTGAGACTGGTTTCTCCACCCAGGAATGATCTCGACATGGTTTTATTTGAGGTTGGCTTGGCACACTGAAAGTTCTAACAACTCAAGTTTCCACGAAGGCCTTTCTCTCACCAGAGATACCTGTGTGTGTGTTTTGCTAAGCAGTGGGATGAAACAGTTCCCTTGCTGTCTGTAGGGAAGTTGGGAGGATTTAATCCAGGTCTTTCAGCATTTTCTGGCTCGACGATGCTCATTTGAAAAATACAATTCCAAGCAAATTGTAGAGAGAAGCTCTCACATCCCCCTTGGCAATGGATAACGGGGCTGTGGATATTATGAGGAAAGCCTGGGGCTTAGAGAAATACAAGGGCACAGCTCACCCTGGGGAAACTGGAGGGTGAGTGAGAAAGGCACGTGGAAGTGGTTCGATAAAGTATGACACACATTCGCCTGGTGAGAGCTCTATAGTCATTAAAGTTGATGTTAATCCTTTAGCATGGAGCATCGCTCTTAATATGCTGTTCAGTGTAATAGAAGGCAAAGACAGGCCTGCGGACTAGATTATCATCACACGTTAGCTTAACTGCTCTGGAAAATATTAGATGTCTGAACTTCACGACACAGAATTATTTCTAAGGAACAGTGTCTTCCCCCCTAAGTGTTTAGTTCTGGTTTTTAAACTTTTATAACAAAATGATCATGCTGCCTATTAAAATCAGACAAACCTCAGAGGAAAAAAAAATGGGGCAAAGCTTATAGA
>JADRCC010503903.1:444-14675 GCA_019843855.1 Hylomyscus alleni
AGAGGCAGAGGCAGAGGCAGAGGCAGAGGCAGAGGCAGAGGCAGAGGCAGAGGCAGAGGCAGAGGCAGAGAGGCAGAGGCAGAGGCAGGTTGACCTTCCGTTTGCTGTGCAGTCATTCTAGTTCTGAGTTTTGTGAGGTACCCTATCTTAAAAGATAAAGTGAAACAATAACAAAAGATAGAGATATAAAATTCTGGTCTCTACAAGCACACACATACACATGCATTTGTGTGCACACATACACATATACACTACATGTGCACACACAAACATATGTAGCAGTACCCAATTAATGCTACTCAAATCGATCCGGGCAGTGGCAGTGTGTTCCTCACTACTTACTCCAATGTTCTGAATTCCCGAATGAAAGACATATGCACACACTGCCTTTATGGTTTTATATATCTTAAACAGTTCACTGGCTGGGCCACCTCCACATGGCTAATCTACTTCTATCTGATATTGTCAAGTTACTACTTACTAAAATCTATATTTCTTCTTTGCTGCTCTAGACCTAGTCTGTATGTGGGTCCTCTTGAGGCTGTTCCTCCCTGGCTCCTACATAGTGGCTGGGCTCTCCCCTGTACCTTCTCAGACATAGTTTCTTTCCTCTTCCACCTTCTCCCAGCATGGTGAAACTTCTTTCTCCTTCCTCCGGTCCCTTGCCCAGGAATCCTAAAAGTCTTGCCTCTGTCTCTCAGCCCAGCTATTGGCCACTGGAAACTTTATTTACCAGTCAAAACCAACTGGGGGCAGGGCTCCCTCAGTGTCTGACATATGAATGTGTGGATTCTTGTGCAATTTTGAAGACCCAGATTAACATAGTACAAGAAGCATTAGGCAAAACCCACAACAAATATACACAAAAATGGACAAGTGATGAAGATATGTTTCTAGAATTGAATAACAAACGCGTGTGTAAGACATGTATAATGCGTAAGACATTGTATAATATGTCACAAAGTTTATTAGGATAGAGTTAGAGAAGACCAAGTAAATACTTGGTCCATCCATACAAAGGGGAAAATTTGATAGTATACAAATATTACTGCTGTCCACTTAAAATGCAACATAGCTTTTGTAGAACCTGGAAAACTGATGAATATCTAAATGATCAGAAATAACCAGGTCCTTTTAGGAAGAGGAAGAAGAGGAGGAGGAAGAGATCTTGCTCTGTTAAGTATGAAGCTAGTGTAAGGTTCTGATAGCTAAGGCAACATGGCATTTATTTATGATTGGATAAGATGGTAAGTGAAATTAGAGAGCTCAGAAATATCTGTGAGCTTTGATGTTCTGCATATCTGCATACCAGTTCTATAGAGAAAAGTCAGGCCATTCAGTAGAGAGAAGTGGATAAAGAAGAATTACAAGAAAAAAATTGGATTGCAGCCTTATTTTGTCATAAATATTATATATAAACCAGTATAGCCATTTGGAATACAGGCCTGATTAGCTTCGGCTATCAACTTGATATAGTCCAGAGTCATCTGAAGTAGTCAATAAGGGTAGGGTTCCCCAGATCAGGTGGCCTGTGAGCAGGTCTGTAGTGAACTATCTCAATTGTTCATTGATTTGTGTTACATGGCCCAGCCCACTACGGGAAGTGCCTTCGCTAAGGAGGTTGACTGTTGATTGGTGTTAGATGGCCCAGCCCACTGTGGGAGGTGCTTTCTCTAGGCTTGTGGGCCTGGACTCCATAAGAAGGGTAGCTGACAAGGCCATCCTCTGCTACATATGCAGCTGGAGTCATGTGTACTCCTTTGTTGAAGTCCCTGGGAGTTCTGGGGGATCTGGTTGGTTGATATTGTTCTTCTTCCTATGGGGTTGCAAACCCCTTCAACTCCTTCAGTCCCTTTTCTAACTCCTCTATTACGGACCCTGTGCCTTTGTCATGCACCAATGGAAGGAGAGGTCCTTGGTCCTATGAAGGCTTGATAGATGTCCCAGTGTAGGGGAATGGAGGATGGGGAGGTGGGAGTGGGGGAGAGGGGAAGGGACACCCTCATAGAAGCAGGGGGAAGGAGGATGTGATAGGGTGTTTCTGGGAGGGAAATCAGGAAAGGGCATAACAGTTGAAATGTAAATAAAGAAAATAGCCAATAAAAAAAAAGGAGAGTAGCTGAGCACAGGCCGGGGAATGAGCCAGTAAGCAGCATTTTTCTAAGACCACTGCTTCAGTTTCTGCCTGCATGCTCCTGCCCTGAGCTCCTGACCTGACTTATCTCACAGACAGACTCTAATCTGGAAGTCAAAGCTAAAACCAAACCCTTTTCGCCCCAAAGTTGCTTTTGGTCACGGTATTTACCATAGGCATAGAAAGCAAACTAGAACAAATACTATTTGTTTTTCTGTTGTGCAAGATGAGTATTTTTTCTGTCTTTGCAATTGCTTTTCCATGTATATTTATGAAAAAAAAAACAAAAACATGAGTATGTGCTACAGCAGACTTGCCATAGAGTGTTCCAGAAAGCATGGTTCACATTAGCAAAAAAGGTGGAAATAATTCAAATGATCATTCATGTGAGAGCAGATTTATTATATGGTAATGAAGTGAATGAATTGCAGATAAAAATAAGAAATAAAGAAATAAGGGGAAATATTTCAACAGACAACAAAGCCTATTCATAAGGAGTTCTAAAAACAAGTCAAATTATATGCTGATTGAGCTTCGTATTTTTTTTTACTTACTAAAGAATAAAAATGATTATTATAAAATTGAAGGCAGTATTTGACTGTATGTTATAATCATACAGATGTATGGAAACTAGTGTTATACCAGGTCACAACCAAGGGCGTTTATTATGCTGCTAACAAATAAGTAAGATGTGTGTTACAATTAACTGCAATTAATTTGAATTCTATATTCCTATACTCCATTAAAATGTAAACATTTATGTTAGTGATTTACCTCTAGCTTAAGTTACAAAATTTGTCCATATCTTCTTGCAGAATTTACGTTTGCATTTTCCTTTACTTCTCCACTTTTGGTTCTAATCTCCGGGAACTAAATCCAAGCATTCAATTTTCCTAGGCTGCCCGAGGTGTCAGCGTTAAGAACAGAGGTGTCAGCATTAAGAACAGATAGTCACTCACCCTGAGATAGCAGATTCACCTTCCTCTGTTTCTAGATGCACAACTTGGGCTATGAGGCTTGGGGTGGGGGCAGCTCTGCTTCCTAGAGGCGTAGAAAGAGAAAGTGAGTTGGGGGGAGAGTCTCTTACATTTATGCTCAGTTCAGCGATGTTCTTTGTAACTCTTGTCCTGAGTGTCTTGTGTATCAGATGTGTAGGTTCAGAAGCATTCCCTCAGGACATGGATTTATTGGAGTTCAACCATGTTGCTGTCAAGTTTTGATACTGACTTTGCTTCATTTCTCCTTTTTAGGCCCTGTCCAGATATATCCACCCAAGGAAGGTCTAGTGTCCTTTCTAAGAGCTGAGCCAAAATGACACATAGCTGCACTTTGTTTATGGAAGACGCAAGGTCCTTCAGTGAGTGCTTGAAGTTGCGGATAGTACCAAATCCTATATACACTTTGATTTGTCTCTGTATTTGCACCCTGTGATAACCTTCAACAAAATTAGGCACAACAAAATTTTAATGATAACTTATAATCAAACAGAATATTATAAAAAACTATGTGACTTCTCTTTTTAAAATGTATTACATTTTGCATACTCCATTACCAGCCCATTTTATAATGATGTGTGGTGATGCATGGTGAGAGGAAGGAAGACAGATAATATGGGCACTGTAGTTCAGCATTGGGGCACTGTATCATGGTTAAGGGATAACTGAACAAACATACCGGGATACTTCAGCAGTAGTTTTGATAGCTGAAGAACTGACTACTAAGGGACTAACGGATGCTACTATATTTCTGTGTAACTATCAGAGATGATTGATGATGATGATGACAATGGAAATAATAATAATTACTCTTAATAATTATACTGGAGATTGAGTATAGGGCCTCCTTCAATCTAGGCAGGCTCTCTATCCTTGAGCTGTATCCTGGCCTCTAAGAATACTTGCACAATTCCTTACAGAGCCAAGAAAGATATTAGAAACCCTTGAGTAGAAATGCTATCTGTTACATATTAAAAATTAATTCCTAACTTCATAATAATTTGGGCTGATATATGTATTTTGAATGTTTCCTTAAAAATATAAATTTTTTGATTATGTTGTAGTATAATTGCATTGCTCTGAACTCTTAAATGGGTGATTTTTGTTATCTTTCTCCCTTATGAAAAGCTATCAAGAAAGGTTAAATCAAGTCATTTATATATATTTTGTAGGGATCAAAAAAGTGAAAATGCACAGTTCCTTGCTAAAATCTCACTGAGATTTTCCAGAGGGAGACAGAAAAATCAGTGAATCCTCTAAAGCCCTTCAAAGCTCAGTTTCCCCACTTGGCTATCTGAGTTTCATAATCAAAAGTAGCCACCACAGTATCTAAAGTCATAGCTAAAACCCAAGCAGGAACGTGATGTCATGTGGTGACCAGTGTATCCTAGCAGTGGAAAATAAACTTTCTCATATCAAAAGAAGAAGGACAAAACTACAGGCATCTGTGACTAGGTGTAAAAAGATTTAAAGACATGATGTCCGAGAGAGTGACTTAAGGCAGTGGCAGCTGTGTGTAACTCCTCCAGGGTTAGGAGCACTGAGCTGCACCCTAGCCAAACACAGGAAAACAGTGGATGAGAAAACCCCGTGAGTATAAAATGTGATATAAAGTATGTACCGTACTTCTTCATTCTAGTCATCCTTAAGAGACAGGGAACACCTATCTAATCTACTTCTCTCCTTGAATTCTATCTCTATCTAACCAGAACTGAGAGCCCCTGATAATTGAAGGAGTTCTATTTAACTATCATAGCCTTTACAGGACAGCTGTCTTAGAGTATTCGTAGTGCTGTGGGTGATGAAAATTTAGGCAAGCAGAGAGTCCTAAGAGGATGTAGGGGTAGGTCAGGGTCCCTGAAGCTGTTAAACTTGAGAATGACAAGGGTCCTCCCTTTCTCCCCAACACATACCCAATGCCCTTGAGACTAATTGTTAAATGATAAAGCAGCACAGTTAGCATAGTTCGTGTCTTAGAGTTCAACATCAGCACTCACCGTCAGCAGAAGAGAGACAGCCTTTCTTCCACAAAGCGGCCAGGTACGATGGCATCTTTTGAAGCACAGCAGGTACGTGGAGAAGGATGTGAAGGGGAAGATCTGTGTTTTCTTTTCTTTGAGTGTTAAGTAACATGTCTCCACTGTAAAGCAGTAACATTGTTTGTCCTTGTTTTCTTCTGCTCACCTACAGAGAAAATAAGTAAGATTATTAGATTGTTAGACATTCAGTCAGGGCTTACTGTAAATTTGCAGTGAAAGGCAGTTTAGTTTAAGTGTGGAAACGAAACAGTTTGTTACTTTTTGACAACATGTCTTGTTTTCTGAGATGAGTATTTACAACCCCAGAAAGAATTTTTTTTTTTTTTTTATAAGGACCAGTTGATTTGTTTGGTACAGGTGTTCCCCTAGGCGAGGCAGAGGGACCTCAGGAGCAGAATTTGTGCTCATTGTGAGCAAGGTGCTGGGCTGAATGCCCACCTCACAAAAGAAAGACCAGGGGAAAAGCATAGTAAATCTGAAGAAAATTTGATTGCCTTATTTTAAAATCAATTCACTTAGAAAATAAAGAGTTGTCTGGATGGGGGAAATCTGTCAGTCTGTCTGTCTGTCTGTCTGCCTATCTATTATCATCTTGTATTTATCCTATCTATGTTGTGATCCCTTTCTGTGGTTTTTTTTTTTTTTAAATTACTGTACTATTAGAAACACTTATTTTAGGTACTAAAAATAAGTACAGTTTGAGAACTGATTATATACACTTTATAAATGTATGGGGAAAAGTTGTTAATGGAAGTATCCCAAGGCTCAGGGATGATCATGGAAGAGGAAGCAAGAAGATTTTAAGAGTCACTATAGTGAAACAGTGCTTTCCAGACATGACAGCCACATTCCACGCATGAATTCAAACTTCTTGCATGCACGAGAGAGATGAAGTTGGACAAAACTTCAACATGGATGGAGGGACTTCCTGGGCTCTAGTTGATGGCCCCGAATCTATGTACAGACTGGCGGTACCATGTGGGCTCAGAGGGTTAAAACCAGGGAGAGTACATAAGGCTAGGAGGACAGAGTGGTGGGGAGGGTGAGGGATGGGTTGGAGGTGAAGGACAGGGGGATGGACTTGATCAAAACACATTACATGCAGGTAAGAAAGTTTCAAACAAATGAACAAAAATTGTTCTTTTAGGCTGGGTATTGTGCACACTTATAATCCCAACACTCCAGAAATGGAGGCAAGCCTGGAGAGATGGCTCAGCAGTTAAGAGCACTGACTGCTCTTCCAGAGGTCCTGAGTTCAATTCCCAGCAACCACATGGTGGCTCACGACCATCTGGAATGGGATCTGATGCCCTCTTCTGGTATGTGTCTGAAGACAGCTACGTTGTACTCATATAAATAAACAGAAATGGAGGCAAAAGGATCAAGAGTTCAAGGTCAACCGGGGCCATATGAGTCTTTATCTCAAAAACAAAACACTGAGGCCAAACCAACTAACCACCACTACCACTTATTGGGTATAGACTGGTTTTCTGTAAATACGATCTAAGGCATTAGCGGACAGAGACCTTAAATGTAATTTGGTGATACTCCTGTCTGCAGTATCTAAACACCCAGGTCTTAGATACCAATGGTTTCTTCCTCCACTTTAATCCACTGTGAAAGCATAAAGCTGTCACAGACTCCATTTCTTCTCTGCAGAGGAGTCCCAAAGTAGGAAAGTAAGAGGAATAAATCTGGATCCATTGGATCCAATCCTTGGTATTGGTTGCTCCTTTTCTTATAGCTGGTTTAGTTGTTTCAATTAAAAATAATCACTACAAAGCCAGAAGCTCAGAGTTCCAGTCTCAGGACCCACCTAGTGGAAGAAGAGAACCAACTCTCGAAAGTTGTCTCCTGACCAACTTAATTTTTTTGATGTATCTGTTCTATGATAATAGCTAATACTTAGGGATTTGCTAGAGAGGATGGCTCTACCAGATAATTAAAGATTCTTCAGTAAGACACCAACCAACCTCCTCATTCTCTCCATGGCCATCACCATAAAGTGACAATTAAAACTATAAAGTAAACAATTTTAATCTACTTTATTAGAATTCTATGAATCATAAAGTCAATGAGAAAGACATGTAATCATATTTATATATTTCAATGTAATTATCTTCCCCGGGCCTTCTGTATTTTTTCTTGAATCTGTCTGTGAAAGAAGAGATAAAATGTAGTGTGTTTGTCTATTCTCTGATAAGTCCCATGTATTCTTATTTTTATTTATTTTATTTTTCTTATTTTTAGGAAACCTTTGATTGTTCAGAATATGGGAATGGCTCTTGCCCAGAGAATGAAAGATCCCTAGGGGTCCGAGCTGCCATGTACTCACTGATGGCAGGAGCCATATTCATCACGGTCTTCGGCAACCTGGCCATGATCGTTTCCATTTCCTATTTCAAGCAGCTCCACACACCGACCAATCTCCTCATTCTCTCCATGGCCGTCACCGACTTCCTTCTGGGATTCACCATCATGCCATATAGTATGGTCAGGTCAGTGGAAAACTGCTGGTATTTCGGGCTTACGTTTTGCAAGATCCATTACAGCTTTGACCTGATGCTTAGCATAACGTCCATTTTCCACCTTTGCTCAGTGGCCGTCGATAGATTTTATGCCATCTGTCACCCTTTGCATTATTGCACCAAGATGACTATTCCGGTCGTTAAGCGGCTGCTGCTTGTCTGCTGGTCAGTCCCCGGGGCGTTTGCCTTTGGGGTGGTCTTCTCAGAGGCTTATGCTGATGGAATCGAAGGCTATGACATTTTGGTTGCATGTTCCAGTTCCTGCCCAGTCATGTTCAACAAGCTATGGGGTACCACCTTGTTTGTGGCGGGTTTTTTTACTCCTAGCTCGATGATGGTGGGGATTTATGGCAAAATTTTCGCTGTATCCAAAAAACATGCTCGCGTAATTGGCAACTTGCCAGAAAATCAAAATAATCAAATGAGGAAGGACAAAAAAGCAGCCAAAACTTTAGGGATAGTGATGGGCGTTTTCTTACTGTGTTGGTTTCCGTGTTTCTTCACGATCCTGTTAGATCCGTTTCTGAATTTCTCTACGCCTGCAGTTCTGTTTGATGCCTTAACATGGTTCGGTTATTTTAATTCCACATGTAATCCCTTAATTTATGGTTTCTTCTACCCTTGGTTTCGCAGAGCACTCAAGTACATTTTGCTGGGTAAAATTTTCAGCTCGCATTTCCATAATACTAATTTGTTTACTCAAAAAGAAACAGAATAGACTTGATCTGTACTAGTGATCAAAGACTGGCACTCAAAGAATGAAATAGCTTCAAGGGGCTTAGGAGACAGAGGAGGACCAGCAAATAAGGGTTGAGATGGCCAGAGTATGTAAGCAAGGGGATGAATAACAAAGGAAATATATGTGTGAGAATATATATACACATATATGTATATATATGAAAATATGTAATGTAGAACAAAAACTAAGTAATGAAGACATAACAAATGAAATATATGTAGAAAAATGAGGACTCTGTATAGTGAAACCCACTTATGGTAACGTAAAAGTTAATAATAAAAATTAATAAAGAGTACCAAAACATAGATATGTGCAGTAACTGTTTCTAATTCTTCTTTAGCACAGAAGGGTGACCATTGGTTAAAACACACATCATAAATTATCATAAGTTATCAGAAAAGAATGAAGTTCCCAATACATGAAAATGACTGACAGGACGGGGACGTCTTTTACTCTGATTTGATCACAACATACTGTGTGCACATCCTGGAGTACCAGAATATGCTTCAAGAAATGGACAAATTGCAGAAAGGAAAAGGAGAAAAAATAAATTTGCTCAAAGTGTGTGTGCATGGATGTGTGTGTGAGAGAGTGAGAGAGAAACAGAGAGACAGAGACACACAGAGAGAAACACAGATACAGACAGACAGACAGACACACACACACACACACACAGAGAAAGCAAGAGTGAGAGTGAGAGAGAATGAGAGAGAGTGACAGAGAGTGAGTGAACAAGAAGTGGGGGAGAGATTTTGGCTAGCATAAAAGGTTCTTGGTTTCTAGTATGTAAGGGGGAAAACTAATTGCATTTTGTACTCAAATTCTGTTTAAGCTGTCGGTCGTATAGTACTAGTAAAGAGAAAAGGAAATAGAAGATAAGGAGAAATCTAGGAATAAAAAAGATGTGCAGTACCTTTTGAGAAACAGGGTTTTATTTATTTCATTCCATGTGTTCAAGTGTTTTGTTTACAAGTATGTCGTGTGTGTGCAGTGCTCATGGTGACCAGAAGAGGGTGCTGGACCTACTCGAACTGGAGCTCTAGATGGTTGTGAGATGCTGTGTGGGTGCTGGGAATCGAATCCCCATCTTCCAGAAGGGCAACCCGTGCTCCTGAGCTCCGAGCCATCCTTAGCCCTACCCGATTTCTTTTACTTTTTAGAAGCATCAGAGTGCAGCTGTACTTGAGAAATCCTCAGTCCTGTGACCACCACACATTTTGTGTGACATTTCCTTTAATGTTTATGTCTTAATGTCTAAGTGCATCTATCATAATTTTGAAATATGTATAAGAATAAATGTAATTAACTGCCAAGGACCATCGTTCTGGCAGAAAGCAGCAATTCATTAGATGAGGGTTAGACTTTTACTAGATTTTACTGTGGTGAGATTAGATGTATTTTTTTCTTTTTAAATAAAGAATTGGAAGGCTGCTGAGATGGCTCACGGGGTGAAAATGCATGCCACGAAGTTTGAGTTCAATCCCCAGGACCCACATGGTAGAAGGAGAGAACCAGTTTTTGTAAAAATTTTCCTTTTCATCTTCACACAAATGCCATGGAATGTGTACACACATACGTGTATGCACACATACACACATAAATAACACCCAAGAAAAGAGAAGAGCAACATTCTGTGAAAGACCTTGTCAGTGTTTCGTCATCTTGTGATTGCACCTGGCTGTTCTCCACAGAAGAACGCTCTTTGATGACTTCTGTCCTCCTCAGACTTATGAACAGCTGTATTCAACCTGATGTGTCGATGATTAATAAATGCAATACTAAATATGTTGTGTTTTGAATCCATCATTTTTGATGAATATCCATACTTATTGAGCATTAGAGTATTAAGAAGGAGAGCGAAAATAATCTTAATTTTCAATGGAAGATCAAGGGTTAGTGAGTTTATATTTGGTATTAACTGCTTTTCTTTTTCTTTTCTTTTCCTGCATGTTGAGACGCATTAATGCTGCTGGGTGGGCTACAGTGAGTGATGTGCTGGCAAATGTTTCGGCTCCTCAGGAGGAAAAAATACCATTTAAAATTTGACACTTTCAGATGGAGAGATGGTTCAGCGATTAAGAGCACTGACAGCTCTTTCAAAGGTGCTGAGTTCAAATCCCAGCAACCAAATGGCAGCTCACAACCATCCGTAATGAGATCCAATGCCCTCTTCTGAAGTGTCTAAAGACAGCTACAGTGTACTTACACATAATAAATAAATAAATCTTTAAAAAAAGATATTTTAAAAAATTTGACACTTTCTGTGCCATACGAACAATAGTACCCAATATTCATATATCTGAGTCTAAGTTATGGATACAATGTCAATACTCCTGAAAATTTAAGCATTTATTTTTGAAAGTGGGCAGCTGTGATCTTGGTACTTACACTGTAAGCTACATTCTCAATGAAAAGTCAGTTAGAATGCATGTGGGGTGTGATATATCTGTAAATCCTCTAGTGATGAGTTGTTTTCATTTAGTTTCTTTACTTTTTGCCATAGCAATTAAAAAATTAACACCATAAATAATAGTTAATAAGTTTGCTTTGATTTTAGCCTATCCCAGGCATTAAAATGAGACAATGACCATTAAGTTGTCAGATTAAGTATAAGTCTTGCTCAAATGCAGCTCAAAAATGGCCCTGTGAGTTTCCTGTAGGCCTGCGGCAGCATGTGCACTTTCCTGCTGATGGGCTGATTGCTCACAGCCTGAAGGGAGGAAGTAGAAAAAGGAAGTTTTGTGAACATGATCAAGGAGACTAACAGTGCACATGCACACACACACACACACATACACACACACACACACACACACACACGCACACACGCGCACACACACAAGAAAACTAACCTAGTATATTAGCACCTGAGATCATTTAGTCATTTTTCTTTTTCTTTTTTTCTTATTATTTGACAGTTTCATATACAAACATGTTTCTTTGTTACTCCCAGTAACGCTTCTTCTTCTCAGCATGGCTTTCACTGGTTTCCTGACTTTTTAGTTTTTTAAATTGTCTTCTCTCTCTCTCTCTCTCTCTCTCTCTCTCTCTCTCTCTCTCTCTCTCTCTCTCTCTGTGTATGAATGTGTCACCTACTGGGTTCAATTAGGGTTGACTGCAGATGGAAGAAGCATGAAGAACTTACTAGTTCCTACAGCACTGAAGAACATGGTGATTGTCACCTCCCAGTAGCCAGTGGGGCCTCATGAACCCCATCTCCTGATCATTTAATAAAATGAAATGATCTGCTATATTCTCCTCCAACTCCCTGACAATTGCTTTATCCAAACACTGAAGGAAAAGCAAGCACTTCCTTCCCACAGCAACGTCTTCTCATTCCAAGGGAAAACGAAAACCTTTCACAGTTAAGACAATTATTCCTGCCCTGGATATGAGCCAATATTAATTGTTTCCCTTGTCTATGTATTGTTAGTTTATGGCAGTTTTGGTATCTTCTCTTTCTGGAACAAAAGCCAAATAACCAAGAACTCAGAACTGAAATTAATGTCTTTCATTTGGAAAAAAGAAATTAAAAACCCACAGATCATTTTAGCAACCTCAAGGGAAGAAAGTTAAGTGGTGGTTCCTTAGGGCATCTGCAGCTAGGACGTCTGTCAGAACCCTGGATCTGCATTCAGGGCCAGCCCTCTAGAGAGCAGAGACAACCCTATATATGAGTCTGCTGAGTCTCTGCATTGAATTCTCCAGGACTTCCTGCAGCATACCCACCAAGCCCCTGGAAGGAACTCTTGAGGTGAAACAAAACGTACTACCTTATAAAATGAATGGGAACCATAGTGACTATTTTCCGTGATACAAATGTTTGGAGATTAGGATGTGTTACGCATGAGTTGAAGAGAAAAGGTAGACTTTTGTTTCCCTAATTGGAAAATAATTATTATGGTATTCTCTTGAAAGGCTTTTTAACATTTCCATCAAAACTTGTTTGGCAGGGCTTATAAGTTTCTATGTGGCATATAAAAATGTTTTACAAAGTACAAAGATTAAATAAAGCATGCCTCAATAATTGTAAGGTATTTCAGTAATGTTAAAGTACATTTTGATATTGTATCAACAAAAATAACATATATTATCTAAATCACTCCCAGATTGTATATGTTATTTTAATATTTTCCCTTGCAAGTAGCATTTATTTAAGATTTTCTGCTGCTACTCACTTGTCAAATCTGCTCCTTCATTCCAAGTACACAGGATGCCCACACCAGAGACGCTGGGTCTCTGTGGTCTAAGAGTTCTTGTTCATCCCATGAAAACATTGTGAAGATGTGTCTTTGGGGGATGGTCTGAGTTTTCATTTCCAACCCATTTTCAGGAAATGAGATCAGGGCTGGCCTACAGATTCACTGTAAGAGGATGGGCTGAGGCCATAAATACTTGTGCTGCCCAGGTACATCAGCAATCTGTTGCAGACAGAAACAGATGGAGGAGGTTCACTGGAACGGGGCCACGAGAGCTGGAGTTTAATGCTGGTCTCGGTGTATAGTTGCAGTGGTCACTTCAAGGTCTGAGGAATTTCATATATATGCAATAGCTGGACCATGCGATAGAACAATCACATGTTTGGCATGCTGGGTGTGATGTGTGGTGTCTGTAATCTCAGCATTTGCCAGGATGAAGAAGGAGGGTGGATGTGGTATCTGGGCCAGCCTTGGCTGCAGAGTGAGACCCTGTCTCAAAAAGCAAAATAGAACAATATACAAGAAGAACAATTTGGTGTAAGTAGTTTTGAAATTTTTAGATATCTAGAATTTTTACCATTCTCTGAGTTTTGTGTGTGTGTGGGGGGGGCAAGGAAAGGGTTTATTTACTACTACTTTCTAAACAACATTTTCTATTTCCTCATTATCTTAAAAATTTCCAAGACAGATTAAAGAATGTCAGGAGACAGAGTGAGTGCTTTACTAATTAGGTTTCAATGATATGTTGGAGCTAACGTCTTACTATTTAACAAATGATTCCTGCCCTGTAGATGACTTTGTAATATGTCATCAAGTTTAGCAAATTAATGAGATACTATCTCACTTGTCAAGAAATTTACATTAAGACAAAGCACAGTACTAGAAGGAAAAGAGTATTTGGAACAGCTTCTAATTTCCTTGGTTATATCAATTGTTTTGTAAGATTTATTCCAACTGGGAGAGTTTTTAAAACAAGCTCTCAACTCAAGCCTTTAATTCCAGTACTTGGGAGGCAGAGGTAGGAGGACTTCTGAATTTGAGACCTGCCTGGTCTATACAGATAGTTTTAGGAGAGTCAGGCCTACCCAGAGAAACTGTGCCTTTAAAATAAATAAATAAATAAATAGATAACTAACTAACTAACTAACTAACTAACTAACTAACTAACTAGACTTCTGGAAGCTAATTTTGTTTGTGCTGAGACTCAGCTGTCACAGCAGATCAGCCTGGTTGTTGGACAGGAGAACAGGAGCTGCTCAGGCACGAAGTAGACATTTTCAGGACAGCATGGTGACCACCATTAAAGGTGCAGCATAAGGATGGAGGGGAGGGGAGCCTACATCAGAGTTTCCTTGGAAATGGATGCTGAAGATACATTGATAGACCTGCCAGGCAAGGCGTGTTTCCCAGACTCTCTTCCTCAACTACCTCAAAAGGCAAACGTGATCCATACAGAGGATGCACTAACAGCTCAGTCTCTAACACACTGTCCTGGGCTTAGTTTAGGTAGATACTTTCTGTTTTGCTAATTTTCAAATAAAGCAACATCTAATGTAAGTTATAAGAAAGGCTCATCATAATTCTCTCTCAGCTTTCT
>JADRCC010503966.1:0-12978 GCA_019843855.1 Hylomyscus alleni
ATGATGAGGTCAGGAGATAGGGAACTATACGTAGGAGTGAGAAAGGCTGTGCTGTGTGAATTTACTCTTTTTTAAAGAGCTAAAACTCAGCTCTGCATACTGGTGATGCCTGGTCATCAGAATGGCTTACCGTTATTAATCCATGTAATACAATTTAGCCAGGACATTTTTTTTCTTTCGACCATCCAAAGGATTATTGCTTTAGCCAACATGTTAAGTATTGGATTTTATAAGTCCTTTTTGTACTTTCGTGTCCTACATATACTATATATATATATATACATATATATATATGTATATATATATATATATATATAAATTTAAATCTACATTTCCTCTTAGGATAAAAAACATGCCTTTTTCTCTCTAAATGTGGCTTATTTCACTTAACATATTGCGTCTCCCTAGTTCCATCTGCTTTCCTGTTTCCTGAAATTGTTGTAGTTTTATTCTTTTCAGCTGAATAAAACGTCCTCGGGTATATATACGTTTTCTTTGTCCACGTATCTGTGACTGGGCCTCCAGGTTGGGTCCACATCTTGACTACTATTATTTTTTTTTTTTTTTTTTTTTACCAAACTGGCCATTGTACATTCTGGATAAGCATTCAACCACAGAGTAGCCAAGGAACTCATGATCCTCCTGCCCCAGCTTCCTACTAGCATAACAGTTGCACATCACCTTTCCTGGCTATAATAATCTCCCCCCCCCCTTCCTGTTCATTGTTAGAGATCTATAACAATAGGTAAAGTATACAGCTACAATGTCTTGATAATTTTCAAATTTTAGGGAAAAAAAAGATGAGGCATGCTGTTTACTTTCACTGTGCTTTGGAAAGTTGAGTTGTCCTTGATAGGAAATGAACGATGTGCCGAACTGTTAAGTTAACTTGTTCTGCAGCTGCTATTCCAGCCTACATTTTGGCCTTGATGTTCTACTATTTGGAAGGCTCCTGTACCTGCAACAAGGTGACCACTAAGATTTAAAAGGTATTCTTTGAACAATTAAATTGGCAGTGTTAATTGTAGCAGCAATTTCCTGAACTATATACTAGTTGGACTACATCTAACATACTAACATAGTGAGAAATTCTTTAGTAAAGAGAGTAGCTTGGATTAGTTTACTCTAGTTATTCCTGATACCTGACTGCAAAGTCTTTTTGCTTCTTTTACATTTTAAGATAATAACAGTTCTACAATGTAAGCTTTCTGTGGAACAAAAACTGAAGTACTTGTGCTATATAGATTTTTTAAGTACCTTACTTATGTACCTGGAGAATTAAAGTTGCACCTGGTAAATCAGCTAAGGAAGGAGGTTTGAACTGCTAAACTCAAGGTAGCGGAGCTGAGATGTAGCCCAGGTGCTTGGCCTTGGTGTTTACACTCAAGGCTCTGCTTCCATCCCCAGCATCTACAAACAACAAAACAAGAGGGGTGTTTCTTTCTTCCTTTCTTCCTTTCTTTTTTTTTTTGGTTTTTTGAGACAGGGTTTCTCTGTTTAGTCCTGGCTGTCCTGGTACTCACTCTGTAGACCAGGCTGGCCTGGAACTCAGAAATCCGCCTGCCTCTGCCTCCCAAGTGCTGGGATTAAAGGCGTGCGCCACCACTGCCCAGCTCTTTTTTTTTTTTTTTTAATATGTGTGTGTCATGCATGTGCTGCCGCCCAAGGAAGCCAGAAAGTCCCCTGGAGCTTTAGTTTCAGATAATTGGAAGCCATCTGATGGTGTGAGTGCTGGGAACTGAACTCTGGCCATATGAAGAGTGTCCAATACTCTTAACCACTGAGCCATCCTATTTACCTTCTGTTTGCAAGTTTTCAAACATTGGATAAGTTACTTCATATCTTAAAGCATCATTTCTCATATTAGTACAACCTCATAGTTATTATGAAAATTAAAATACAGTAATATAGGTAAAACGTAGAGCAGTAGTTCTCAACCTGTGGGTTGCGACTCCTTTGGAGTCAAATGACCATTTCACTGAGGGTCGCATAATCAGATATCTTTCATACTTACATTATGATTGATAACAGTAGCAAAATTGCAGTTTTGAAGTAGCTACAAGAACAATTTTATGTTTACATTGGGGGGTCACCAAATCATGAAGTTTGCTACTTTAGGAAGGTTAAGAACCACTGATGTAGAGACTGTCACATGGAAGTAACTACTATTTTCATAAGCTAATGAATTAGTCTGTTAATGTTTCATGGTTATTGGCAGAAAACAGAAGACTCCTAAGTCAGAACAAATGGCATTATTCATAGTACATCAAGCAGCAGGAACACAGCATATTTGAGTAGCTTTCCTTGTTCCAAAGTCCTGTGAGGTTAATGAGTGTTTGGAGAGACACTGCAGTGAGTTTGTCACACCTCTGAGGCAACCAGAGTCAAGGATCTAGCTCTTTATCTGTCTGCTTTGTAGGAAGCAGCTAACTCTGTAGCAGACAACGCTGGTTTACTTGCCTTTGAAGGCAGCTCCTGTGCTGGCCTTAGTTCTCTCTGTTGTCTGTCTAACTTATTACAAGGAAGGTTCGATCTTAGTGAAATGGACAGCCCTGCCTAGGACAGCCCTGTAAGCAAGAGTGCTGGGAGGGTTTCAGGCCCAGAACACTACCTCACCCAGTAGACTATTCTAGGTGTCTAGTAGAAGGTGAATTTTAGGTGTAGTTGTTTGCTTTAATTTTCCATTTTAAAGAAACGCCATAGACTTTTACTGTATGTTGTTTTCCAGTTATCTTTTTTGTCTCTCCTGATTTCTGTGACCTTCATTTGTTTCTTTTGAATTTATCAATATACATTATCTGTCTTATATTAAATTGCGTTCTCAAACTTGCCCGGTTGCATAATCTGGTACTTCTAGACTCTTGTCTACATTAGGTTTCTTATCATATTGAGATTGAATTTTGTCCTCAAAACTTTTTTAATTCCTGATATTTAGAAGCTTTCTTTTGCCATCTTTGTCCTCTCTTCTCCCTGTGAATTCTTCCTGGTTCCTTGAATGCCCATTTTTCCATGCTATGAAAGAATTACTGCTTTCTTCTGTTGCTTGGCTGCCCTTTAGTTTATTGTTTGCATGGCATGAGTCATGTTCTTTTTCAATATAAATTAGATTCCCTCCCTCCCTCCCTCCCTCCCTCCCTCTCTCTCTCTCTTCCTTTCTTTCTTTTCCTTTCTTTCTCTTTCTTTCTGCTTCTTTTTTCGCCTCAAAAACCTTCAGAGGTTTCCTTTTAAAACCCCATTCCATCATTCAGTGGCATTTACTATTAAAACTTTCTAATAGGTAGCAATATATAGAAAGCTGGAAGAATAGTTTTTAGCAGTTGTTACATTCATGCTGTTATATGTTATCAGTGTCATTTTACAGTTGGAATTTTTTAATTCTGTGAGCATTTCATATGTGCATACAGTGTATTTTGATCATATTCATCCCTGTTCTTCTCCTAACCCTTTCCCTGATCTACTCTCACCAAATTTCCTTCTGACTTAGTGTCCTCTTTTTAATATATCTTTCTTTCATTCATTCATTCTTTTTCTTTTGGGTTTTCAAAATGGGCTCACTTTGTAGACCAGGCTGGCCTGGAACTTGGAGATCCACCTGCGCCTCTGCCTTTAATCTGTGTTCACATTAAAGGTATAGGTCACCATGTCTAGTCCCTCTTTTTAATTTTTAAAATTTGAGACAAAGTCTCACTCTGCAGCACTGAGAAACACAAACATCCAGTCTGTATCTTTATCTTTTACAAATAAAACTCAATATCATCATATAGAATATTCCTTAACTCCAGAAGACTTCCCTAGAACCTTTGTCAGTCAATTACTATCCCCAAGGTGGTTTTTCCACTTTAAATAGTATAGCATATAGAATATACAGCTGCTTTTATGCAGGGAGAAGGTTTGAGATAGACCCAGGTTATTATAAATGTTAGTGGATCATCTCTTTGCACTTGTATAATTTTATCTGCTACAAGTTGTGTGAATATACATTTCTTATCTGTTGCTTTGTTTTGGTGGACAGTTGGTATGTTTTAGCTTTTGGGTATTATAAATGAAACTTAGGAATATTCTTGTATCAGGCTTCTTGTGGGCATGCACTTCTTTTTTTTTTTTTTTTTTTTTTTTCTGAGACAGGGTTTCTCTGTGTAACCCTAGCTGTCCTGGAACTCACTCTGTAGACCAGGCTGGCCTGGAACTCAGAAATCCGCCTGCCTCTGCCTCCCAAGTGCTGGGATTATAGGTGTGCGTCACCACTGCCTGGCCAGGCATGCACTTATTTTGGTAAGAATTACTGGGTAATAACGTAGATATATAGTTACATAAGAATCTACCAAATCTAGACTTGTTTTCCTCCTGAAATAGTTGTCTAGTTTTTTTTTTTTTTAAACTTCTCTTATCAATAAATTTTTGATCTTTAAAGTTTGGGCCGTTTCGGTCTTTTAAGTTTTTTTCTACTCTGATGAATTCTTTTAATGTTTGAAGTATGTAATTCTTAGCATACAAGTTCCTAGTGTGGGCCTTCCACACCTCTATAGACTCCTATCTCAGCAACCTTCCCTCTCTTTATGTACTGATTGTTGATGTCTAGCAAGACTTATTTCTTGTCAAATCTTCAACCACAATCTATTCTGTTCCACTTCCATTATTTTATATCAAGTCATAATTTGCTTTATTTGCCTCATAAAATCTTATTTTTTAAAATTTATTTTTGTTTATGTGCATTAGTGTTTTGCTTATATGTATGTCTGTGTGAGGCTGTTGGATCCTGGAGTTACAGACAGTTGTGGGCTGCCATGTGGTTGCTGGGAATTGATCCTGGGTCCTCTGGAAGAGTAGTCATTGCTCTTGACCACTAAGCCATCCATCTCTGCAGCCTCTAAAGTCTTATTCTTAAATATAGGAACCCTTTAAATCTATAATTGAAAGAGTTTTGGAGCTACCGTTTATACCAGGGTAGAGTTGTCGTGACTTACATGCTGGACTGTCTATCTACCTTGGACTCAAAGACAGTATTTTCCTCAAAGACACTTCAGTGAAGGACTGATTTTTTTTTTTTTTTAATCTTTAAAATAGACTTTTAGTATTTAGAAAATCTATACCGGAGAATGTTTACATTCAAGTCACTGCGTACCAAGTCATTTGCTAAGGTATACTGCAGCACTCTGAGGTGTTGTCTTCAGTTCCTTTGTGTCACAAGGGCAGATTGTTTTCCAGTGCATCTTAAAGCTCTCTTGCTGTTTTGTGCATGTCACAAAGAATTGTACCTGTGCATTTGACTTGAATGTATTCATTAAAACATCTATATGCATGGGTCAATTACTGCAGCGTTCATGAGCAATGCTGACTCAAGTGCAGACTCTTATTAGGTATATTGAGCTGTATGTATTCTAGTACTAGTATAATATTTGTAGTAATAGTTATATGATTTATATTGTGAAAATACCATGATACAGGCATCCATAAGCTGACAATCCATGGAGGCTGAAGAGGTGGCGGGGGGGGGGGGGGGCTAAGGGTGTGTACCGTTGTAGTCCATCTGAGTTCAAGTCCCAGCATCCATGTGGTGTGATGTTTACCTTCAAGGTCATCTGCTCACACGTACACAGTACACATACCCCCAACACAGACATATCCATAACTTAAAATAATAAAAACTTAAAAAAAATGTAAACTATGTTGACAGGAACACCCCAGTTCTCTGTGTGCTTTCTTTATTGTAACATGCCTTCTCAATATGGCTTTGCTTCTGACAGCATAGGAGGAGGAGCTGCTGCTATTTCTTGTGACATCTAGGCTTGAAAGTTTAGAATTCAATCTCTCCTTTTTCTTTTCCTTTTTTTAAATTTTTTTTTTTTTTTTTTGGTCAAAGCCATGGTAAGACCAATCTAGATTGGAAAGGAAAGGGAATAAACTTCCCTACCTCAATGTCACATTTGTTTTGAGACAGAGTCACACTCTGTAGCTCAGGTTGAACTTTGAACTCCCAGGCATTACCCTGCCTCTGTCTCTGATGTTCTGCAGTTATAAGCATGAGCCACCACACTGACTGCACTCCCATCTTTTAGTGGCATAGAGGATACACCTACGTTGAGGAAAGAAATTGATGTTCATTTTTGAATTTGACATTTTGACCCCTCAGTAAATAAATTCCAGGATATTTGGGACCCCATCCACTATGAAGGCGTAGTAGTCAGGCTTCAATTCCACGGAATTAGGAAGATCAAATGGGTGAGTGTACAGTATGGTAATATTAGGCCTACATGAATTTGTTGGTTTGAGACATAAACAGCCATGAGGCTTCTGTGAGGTAGGGTGGGCATGGGCCAAAACTCAGAATAACTTGTATCTGAATTGATAGGAAAATGGAAGTCTATTGGTAACTGTAGTTTCTAAGTTTTATTTCATGAAAGTAGCCAGGTTTCGGTAAGTAAGAAGACAAGAGTCAAATAAAAAAGTGAGACTGGCCTGCAATGAAAACAGATCAGCTCACCCTTCAGTAGTCTGTGCTTCAGTTCTCGCAGACAGGCCTCAGGTCCGAGGGTTTGCCGTCCCCATACCAGGACAGGCCATTCTCTGCATCACTGTCTGTCTGCATCAGCAGTAGTGGAGAGGCTCTGCTGACTCGCTGGCTGCTCAGGCCACGGCCATGGCAGCCTACAGTACATGGTACTCCCTGTGGATCTCTGGAGCTGCAGACAGGCTGAGTGAGAGGGTGAAGCTGATTCAACCCCTGCAGGAAAGCTAGACTGTGAGCTGAGACTGCAAGTTGCCAGCAGTGCTCCATGGCAGTTCCCAGACAACACACACACAATTTACATTCAAAGGGAAGATCGTTTAGATTTCCAGAGAGTGACCACAAATTATATTAAACACTTTTAAATTATGTCTATATGTACATGTCTGTGTGTGGACTTATATCCAGAAGTGCAGTGTTAGTGGAGGCTAGAGCTAAAGGCATTGTGAGCTACAGAATAGGAATGTTGATAGCTGATTTTATATCTTCTGCAAGAGAGTTAAATGCTCTTAAACACTGAGCCATCTCTCCAGCTTGTCATCACTTGTTTTATAGTGATTATTTAGCAGTTATAGTCTCTTTATTCTTTTCTTGGTATCCAATTTACATTTTAAAATATGACCTAGTTGTATATGTATTGGTAACATATCTTGGAATTCTGTTTGAATTCTATATAGATAGTTTTGACATGCATTTAAATAACTAAGGAATATAGTCTGCTGACATTTCTTAATGTGAGTTTACTGATGTGATCATTATAATTTAGGCTAGCCCTATCTACGATGTGATTTTAAGTCATCATTATCGTCTATGTTTTTTGTCCAAGTTGTTATGGTTTCATTTAGAAGTTTGATTACTTAGCTGGAATTAAGGTGTGGGTAAAATTCTTGTTACAGACATGCCAAGTGCAAGTTGGGAAATGTTGCAGTAGTTTAAGATTTACTATTAGACTAGTTCACTGTTTTGACTTGCTTACTTTTGAGATGTGTTTGAACACGAACAAATTAATAATTTTAAGTTCAGGAATGTGCTGTGTTTCATCTGTGAAGTCTCTCCAGAATAATCCCTAAAATTATAGAGAGAAGTCATGCCACTTGGATAGCAGATTTGAGAATAAGAGATTAAACTAGAATTTATTTTATAAACGTGTCTTTTAGTATGACATTGTTAACCTCTTTACTAATAGACATGTAGAATCTCTATTGGAATGAAGTCTTAATGGCAGCTTTTAAAGGTCATTTGTTTTAGCCTCAGGAGAGCTTTTATTGAAGTCAGATGACATTTTGTGTAATTTCCTCCAAGAGACAAGGGTACTGAGATAAACCCTTAGACAAGCTTAGCTCATCTCTGCAAGGTTGCAGCGTCAGTACACTCTCAGCCATATCGACATTCTTAATTCTCTTGTTCTCTCTCCTTTGTATTCCCCAAACTGGCCTTGGCCTTTAATGGTTAAACTATTTTTCCCCCTTTCTGCCTTCCTACCTTCCCAGCACTAGTTTCTAATCTTGGTTTGTGCATACATTTCGAT
The DNA here is from genome assembly GCA_019843855.1 of Hylomyscus alleni. Classification (NCBI taxonomy): domain Eukaryota; kingdom Metazoa; phylum Chordata; class Mammalia; order Rodentia; family Muridae; genus Hylomyscus; species Hylomyscus alleni. The sequence continues at coordinate 8,034 of JADRCC010503966.1, forward strand.
GTTCTTTTCTCTGGAGAGTGCTGTCTCAATTTCTGCCTCCCTATTGCTCTTTTCTACTTTTTACTTCCAAGTTATTCATGCCTTCTTAACACCGTATACCTATGTTTGCTTTGCTCTTATTTTGTTGTATATTTGCTCACTGGAATAAATCTATAGCAAGGGAAACTAAATTTGTCTTGATTGTAATAGTATATTATTATAGACTATTCCATTTTCTCATAGGGATAAGTAAGTAACTTCTGGAGGAAATGTGGAGCTAGCTGTGGTGATGCACACCTGCTCACAGCACTGGGAGGCTAAGGCAGGGAGTTTGTGTGTTGAGGCTTGTCTGGGTTACATATCATGATACTATCTCTGAAAACCAGAGCAGGCAAGTATACACGAGAGAAAATGAAAATAAATAGCTGGCTTTTTTTTTCTGAGTAGTTGGAAATGTAAATAAAGATATATGAGTGTGTTAGAGAGTTCTATGCTGAAAAAGCAGTGTGCTGTAAATAAAGATATATGAGTGTGTTAGAGAGTTCTGTGCCAGAAAAGTACAGTGTGCTGTACAACTATAGAATGATGTTAAACACTAGGATAGGCGCTATGCTTATATATTCTTGCTCTTTAATTCTGATACTTTTACACAATGTCTCTTCTGTTTAGCAGCTTACATTTGTATGATAGGAACCATGGGTAGACTGGTCTGTCCATGAAAGGAGAATAGTTGTCTCTAGGTATTTGTAAGTAGGGAGGAGTTGTTCATTTCTTCAGCCATCCGTTTGATGGAAGTTCCATCTGCAGGAGCTTCTGTTGGAGGCTATACAGTAAAACTCAGAGGACAGATGTCATTACTTGTCATGAACCATATGATGAGAATTATACCAAAACAGTACAGGACAGGGAGGGAGGATGGATACGTAATTCTAAGGATGCTTGAAAACAGCATAGGGAATTATTTTACATTTGCCTAAAATTGCATATGGTACACATTTGAAGTATATATGTATATGTATAATATATACCTTAAATGAAGTTATTGCACTTGACATAATAATACTTTCTCCAGGAGCCATAGATCATCTAACAAAAACTCTAGTACTATGCATGAGAAATTCCCTTTTAAGTTTTTGGTCTGAGGTGTCTGAGAAACTCCCTAAACAAGATAGGCTATTGTTGTTGATGAAGACAGCACTCTCTTCTGACATGGGATTAGGAGGTTTTGAGCTTGAACTCATCTGACAGCCTCCTCTAAGGAGTACCTTCACCATTCTAAAGGTTCTACCAAGAGCCAGCGGTGACACTGATGGACTGCACTGACCAGCATGAGGAAACAGTGATCGTCATTACTGGGTGGTAACTAGTAGTTGTCTAGTTGGACTTAATAAGTCTACTCTAACAGGAGAACAATCATACCTGATAGAAATAAACTTAGTTGTTTATGCACTGAGGTCATGGATCTTAGAGGAGAATCTACTGATGCCACTTTACTAGGTCAGTATGATTTCTAACTGCATTCAAAATACTTATCAAAAACAAGCTTCCTGTTGCAGCAGATGGAGAGCCATGGCTAGCCTAAATGCAGAGAGCATGTGCCCTTGAAGTGCCCCAGTTTGGTACATCTGCAGTTCACCTCTACACCTAAGCCTCAGGGAACGTCAAGAAAGATGGGATAGAAAGATTGTAGGAAGTCTACAGCAAAGGCGCATCTTCTAGAGAGGACAAGGAAGCCATCTCCTGAAATCCCAACAGTATGGCTGCCTGAACAAGACCTGAACAATGACAACACAAATTGACATTCAGTGTGCTCAGGAAATCTTACCAGGCCTCCAACCTATATGAGCACCGCAGGTGATTAATAACTGCTGCAAGTGGGAAAAATAGGTTTCCTCAGGAAAGAGTCCTTCCAGTGGTTATCCAGGTAGTCACTCCTAATGCATACCAGCCACACTGAACAGACTGTGCAGGGTGTACCCCACCCCTCACCCCCTTCCCATGTGTGCTCCTTTATATTCCAGAACACTTTCTTTAATATTGAGAATTGTCTAGAGGCTTGTTGTTACTAATAGTTTTTCCTGAGTTTGTAGTTACAGTAAACAACAGTCTATCTTGCAGTGGGCAGGGGAAGGCCAGTAGGTGGCCACTATCATTTTGAAACAAGAGCCAACAACAAGTTGTTGGGATGTTCCACTCCCTCTATTAACCTTTCTTCTTTGTTCTTCTTTAATGTTGGAGATCTTAGACTTCTTTACTGTTTGCTCCTAAGTGTGTATTTACATTCCTGTAAGCTGAGTTTATGGTCTTTGCTTGTAGTTCTATGGTTGCAGAGTTGTGTCATTTTTTGGTGAGCCAGCCTTTTAAATGGGGGACCTCCAAAGCCAGTGTCTGCCATTTAGGAAACTATGGCCATAGCTTAGTGAAGTTTAAGGTGGTTTGGAGGGTGAGTTGGAAAGTTGGCCAGTTGATACACACCTACAGTTAGTTCTGGTGTTTTGTTGCTTAGTTGTATAACTATTGTTAATAATGCATATTTTAAAGTAGAAAAAGTAATTTTGCATATTTCACTACAAAAAAGGAAATAAAAGGTATAGATTAGGAAATAACAAATCTTTGTTGACAGAGCCTGTGTAAAATATGGAAGAACAAACAAGACTTTTGGAACTTACAAGAATTACAATAAGAGTATGACATTAACATGGAAAAGTCAGTTTCTATGTAACCAGTGAATAAATAAATTCAGAAATTGTAAAAACTTTTGGCTCAGCCGGGTGGTGGTGGTGCAACACCCTTAATTCCAGCATTTGGGAGGCAGAGGCAGGTGGATTTCTGAGTTCGAGGCCAGCCTGGTCTACAGAGTGAGTTCCAGGACAGCCAGGGCTACACAGAGAAACCCTGTCTCGAAAAACCAAAAAAAAAAAAAAAAAAAAAAAAAAGAAAACTTTTGGCTCACATACATATTCGTATACATGTTTAGAGTAGCTTTGATTCTAATTTCCCAAATGGAAACAACTAATATTCCTTTCAGTAAGTGAATAAACTGTAGTGCTTCTAGACAATGACATTTATTTAGGCATAAAATGAGTGATTTCGATATCAAACAACATGGAGTAAATGTCTGTGGATATTACCAACTAAAAGAAGCCAGCTTGACAAATCTATATGATTTCAACTGTGTGACATTCTAGAGACATTATTTTTGGAGACACTTAAAAAAATGATCAATGCCTTGCCATGTCCTGGTGAGGAAAGAGTTTAGGTTGAGTGTACAAGAGGAGTTTTAGTGTAGGATGCTGTGAGAAGGATGGGGTCCTTCGTCATTTGCCATTAGCCACAAAACTAACAGCAAGACTGCACTTGGAGTGATAATGACAATGTGTCTGGTGGGTGTCAGGGTGGCCCGTCAGTTTAAACAAGCACACCAGTTTGGTGGGGATAAAGATAATAGGGAAGGGGTCTTGCATCTCTGGGACAGGGTTGTATGGGAAGTTGCTACACTTGAGACTGACATTTTCTGTGAGTTTAAATCTAAAAACTTATTAAGACTTATATGGTAAATAAATTTAGGGATATGTTACTGCTAAGTTGGATGGAGAGGGAAGGGAATTCATTGTGTATGTTTACACAGATGTCTGTCTTCTAACAATCCAGAGTTACTCAGTTTGTGTTTTGTACCTTGACAACTTTTGAGTTTTTGCTCTTCCGTGTACCACTTTGATGGATCAGTCTTTTAATAGTGTCTGCTGGTAGCTTGGCACTTGCTACTTCCCCAGTGCATCGTCAGCAACAGCACGCCTTAGTAACTTATGCCACTGTCTTTAGATTCTATTCTTAGCCTCTTTCCGTTTGTAAAGGGGAGACTAAAGCTTTCTATGAAGAAGTTGACATTTTGGCCTGGTCCTTGGTAGCCTCTGTTCACTGTTGCCTAGGAGACAGTCAGTATCTCTAGTCTCCTTGTTGAAGCACCAGCTGCACTCCTGTGTGGGCGTTCCCTTGAACTCCTTAGTCCTTAGAGCCTACAGATTCTGGGCATCAATGGGACTGAGTCCACTTACCTTGCCCAGTATTATACTAGGAGCTTGTTAAGTTTAGTAAGTGTTGGTTGTAAAACTAATCAATGACTGGTTGGCTGAATAAATAAAGTTATAAGATTAATAGTGCAGTCAAGCTTATTTAGCTAGTAGGATATCTGCATCTTAAATTTAGATCTCCTGACATCAAATCATGCTCTTTTTTAGTTTATTTAGTTAACAACTACCCTATCTTCTAGAACAGCACTTCTTAGCCTGTTGGTCTCCATCCCTTTGGGGTCAGCGACCTTTTCACAAGGGCCACCTACCTAAGACCATTGGGAAACATCGACATTTACATTATGGTTCATACCAGTAGCAAAATTACAGTTATGAAGTAGCAATGAAAATAATTTTATGGGTGGGTCACCATAGCTTGAGAAGCTATATTAAATGGTGTCAGCGTTAGGAAGGTTGAATCCCAGCATAGCATATGAGATAGGAGAGTGCATCATGCTGACTTCTAAAATGTCAGGTGAATGTGACAGTAACGACACACTAGGTTAGGGACTTTAATGCCTTTAAAAGTAAACTTAGCCCAACCCATTATGTATTATCTAGCTTCTGTCCAACTCTTAGGTATGAGAGTATCTATAGCTCAGGATTCAGTTTTAGCAGAGTCTTTGTTTCTGCTACTTTTGTATTGCTGTGATGAAACACCATGATCAAGGCACAACTTACAGAAGGGAGGGCTTAATGTGGGGTTTATGGATCCAGAGGGATAGGAGTATATCACCACCATGGTGTCTTGCTGAGGACAATGGCATGAGGCTGGCACTGAGCAGGTGAGACCTGCCATCCAGATCCACACACAGGAAGTAGAAAGCATACTGAGAATGAGAGCATCAGCCTGCCCTCGGTGACACACCTCCTAACCCTTTCCTGCCCTCGGTGAC